>JAULJE010000180.1:0-31671 GCA_030846915.1 Cnephaeus nilssonii
TCCTGGAATTTCCTTTTTGAAAACCCCCCCTCTACTAATTTTTAAAAAATGAGAATTTTTATCCCAAACGTTGAAAGGTAAAAGACTTCAAATGGTAATAATGTTAAAGTTCTGGTATATTTTAAAAAAGGTTTTTTAAAAATTTAAATTTACAATAAAAAATTTAGACACTGGAAAAAGAGAACCCCAAATGGGGAAATTCACACGATAAACCCGGTTTAAAATTTTTAAAAAAGCTTCAAACAATAGGGAATTTGTAATAAAAAAAATTGTAAAACATTGTTTTCCTGAAAGGAAAAACGTGTTCAAAAAAAAAACCGAGTTTTTCTGGGTTTTCATTTATTATTCGATGACGTCATCGAGATTAGTTCTGGTATTAGGGTTAGGGGAAATTGGGGCTCTGTTCATGGTTAGGGTTAGGATAAGGTTTTGGGCTAGTAGGGTTCAGGCTCAGGTGTGGGCTAGGTTTAGGGTTTGGGTTAGAGGGTTAGGGACAGGGTTAAGGTCGCAGTGTAGTAATGTTGGCTATTCACAATGAATGAGCTTTTAATCACTGGACAATTTGGTGTGTAGCACTCAGAACATACGACTCCAGACTAGGGAAATATTTAGAAATGTGCTTCACACAATAGGAATACATATTCCAATAGACTGAGTATCTGAACAGCACAATTTTGTCACTGGGAAATCTTGTTCAAACAGCTGAGAAGCGAGTGTGACACTGTTTACATTTATTTTTCCCGTCAAAAGAGTTGGCGTTTTCGGGAAAAAAGGGTTTTTGGTGAAACACTGAAAAACTCATTTTCCTAGAGCTATGGAACAGTATGAAAGTATTGAGAACACTATGAAATAAAAAATGTTAGTTAGGCTAGGGTTCCAAGTAATGTTTTACTGTGCCTTTAAAAAGCCGTATGACAGCCGTGTTAAAATGAAAAGTCTCATTGCTCAAAACAACAGACCAGGGAATGGCAGAGTGTCTCTAGAACTCCTGGAATACGTTTAGAACCCGAACATCTCTACTGAATTTTGAAATACTGAGAATTTGTATCCAAAGCGCTGTGAAAGGTAGGATAGACTGTCAAGTGGTAATAATGTTGAAAGTGCTGGTATATTTGTAAAAAAGGTTGTTTTACCAAATTAGAATTCCAATGAAAAACTTGAGGGGCACTGGAAGTGAGAGACTCCAATCGGGAAATTTACAATGATAACCCAGGTTAATCTAAGAAATGTTCAAACATAGGTATACGTGAATAATGGGCCTTATATCTGTAACACATGTTTCTCAAAGGAATTGTGGTTCAAAGAACTAGACGAGTTGGATACTAGGTTATATATTTATATTCTCAGGGACAATGAGTTGGGATTTTGAAGAGCTGGTAGGCCATTAACGAGTGATGAATTTCCCAAGGGGGAGGGGCACGTAGGCAGGGCTTAATTGATCCATGTGATAATGATTTGGCCAGGGGACGGCTGGAGTGATGATGTCATCGAGATCTAGTTGCTATTAGGGTTAGAGATTGGGTCTGTTCATGGTTTGGGTTAGGATAAGGTTTTGGGTAGGTAGGGTTCAGGCTCAGGTGTGGGCTAGGTTTTAGGTTTGGGTTTAGAAGGGTTAGGACACGGGTTAGTCGCAGTAGTATGTTGGCTATTCACAAATGAATGAGGTGTTCAAATCATGGAAATTCGGTGTAGCACTCAGACGTACGACTCCAGAATAGGGAAATATTTAGAATGTGCTTCACACAATAGGATACAATTCCATAGTGAGTATCTGAACAGACATTTTGTCATGGGAAATCTTGTTCAAACGTGAGAAGCGAGTGTGACACTGTTTACTTTATTTTCCCGTCAATAGGGTTGGCTGTTTTATCGGAGAAAGTTTTGGTTAAACACTGAAAACTCATTTTCCTAGGAGCTATAAACAGTATGAAAGTTTTGAGAACACTATGAAATAAAAATGTTAGTTTGGCTAGTGGTTCCAAGTAATGTTTTACGTGCCTTTAAAAGCCGGGTTTGACAACACATGTTAAACTGAAAGTCTCATTGCTCAACAACAGGCAGGGGCATGGCAGGTGTTCTAGAACTCCTGGGAATCGTTTTAGAACCGAACATCTCTATGATTTGAAATACTGAGAATTTGTATCAAAGGCTGTGAAAGGTTAGGAAAAGGGACTGTCAAGTGGTAATAATGTTTTAAAGTGCTGGTATATTGGTAAAATAGGTGTTTTCCAATTAGAATTTCAAATGAATAAAGCTTGAGACCCTGGGAAGAGAGAGACTCAACTCGGGAAAAATTCACACTGTAACCTCGGTTAATATTAAGTATATGCTTCAAACACTAGGAATACAGTGAAATAAAGGGCCTAATTCTGTACACATGTTTCTGACAAGAAATCTGATGTTCTAAAGAAACTGAACCGAGTTGGATACTGGTTACATTTCTTATTCCGGAAATGAGTTGCGATTGAAAGAAGCTGGTGTTGGAAATTTAGGATTTTAAAACTCACCAGGTTGAACACTTGGGAGGTTACATTGAATAAAAAAGTTGAGGGCAGCTGGGTTAAGTAAAGGTTTTTTTTGCTTTAAAAGGATTGGGGCCTGTTAATGGAAAATTAGAAAGGGAGGAGGGTAGGTTTCGGCAGGTGTGGGCTAGGTTTAGGGTTTGGGTTAGAGGGTTAGGGACAGGGGTTTCGTCGCAGTGTATAAATTTTGGGTATTCACAATGAATGAGCTTTTAAACACTGGAACCAAATTTTTTGTTAGCACTCAGAACATACGATCCCAACTAGGGGAAAAATTAGAAAAGTGCTTCACACAAAAAAGGGGGGGAAAACATATTCCCAAAAGACTGAGTATCTAACCGCAAAAATTTTTTCACTGGGAAAAACTTTTTCAAACAGCTGAGAAAACGAGTGTGACACTTTTTACATTTATTTTTCCCTTTAAATGGAATTTGGCGTTTTCGGAAAAAAGGGTTTTTTTTAAACACTGAAAAACTTTATTTTTCCCAAAAAGCTAGTGGAACAGTATGAAAGTATTGAAACACCTAAAATAAAAATGTTTGTTAGGCCCAGGGTTCCCCAAAATAATGTTTTTTAAATGTCCCCTTTTAAAAAACCGGGATGACACCGGGTTAAAAGGAAAAAATCCCCATTGCTCAAAACAAAAAAGAAACCCCCGGGGAAACAGAGTGTCTCAGAACCCTGGAATACGCCCTTTTGGGAAACCCCCAAAAAAATCTCTACTGAAAATTTTTAAAAAACTGAGAATTTGTATCCCCAAACGCTGTGAAAGGGGGATAAAACTGTCAAATGGTTTAAAAATTTGAAAGTCCCGGATAAATTTTAAAAAAGGTTTTTTTTACCAAATTAAAAAAAATTCACCAAAGAAAAAAACTTGAGACACTGGGAAAAGAGAGACTCCAACTCGGGAAAAATTCCCCACTGGGTAACCTAGGTTAATATCTAAAAAATGCTTCAAACACTAGGAATACGTGAAAAAAGGGCCTTAATAACTGTAACACATTGTTTTCTGACAAGGAAATGTGTTCAAAGAACATAGAAAACCCAGTTGGATATGGTTATATTTATTATTCCGGACAATGAGTTGGGATTTGAAAGAAGCTGGTTAGGCCATTAAACGGATGTGGATGAACGTCACCAAGGGGGAGGGGCCCCACGTGGGGAGGCTTAATTGATCCCAGGTGATAATGATTTGGCCAGGGGACCAGCTGGGAGTGATGAGTCATTTGAGATTAGTTCTGGTATTAGGGTTAGAGAATTTGGGGGTCTGTTTCATGGTTTAGGGTTAGGATAAGGTTTTGGGCTAGGTAGGGTTCAGGCTCAGGTGTGGGCTAGGTTTAGGGTTTGGGTTAGAGGGTTAGGGACAGGGTTACGGTCGCAGTGTAGTAATGTTGGCTATTCACAATGAATTAATCATGGAAAAATTTTGGTTGGGAGCACTCAGAACATCGACCCAACTAGGGAAAAATTTAAAATGTGCTTCACACAAAAATACATATTCCAAAAGACTGAGTATCGAACAGCACAATTTTGTCATGGGAAAAACTTGTTCAAACAGCGAGAAGCGAGTGTGACCTGTTTCTTTATTTTTCCCGTCAAAGAGTTGGGGGTTTTCGGGGGAAAAGGTTTTTTGGGGAAACACTAAAAACTCATTTTTCCCAGAGCTAGGAACATTGAAAAATATTGAAACACTATGAAAAAAAAAATGTTAGTTAGGCTAGGGGCCCCGTAATTTTTACTTGCCCTTTAAAAAGCCGGGAGAAAGCCGTTTAAAAAGAAAATCCATTGCTCAAAAAAACAGACCAGGGGGGAAAGGCAGTGTCTCTAGAACTCCTGGAATACGCTTTTGAACCCGAACATCTCTACTGAATTTTGAAATACGGAATTTTTATCCAAACGCGTGAAAATAGATAGACGTCAGTGTAATAAAGTTGAAATGTGGTATATTTTTAAAAAAGGGTTTTTTTACCAAATTAAAATTTACAATGAAAAAATTTAGACACTGGAAGAGAGAGACTCCAACCCAAATTCACACTGATAACCCAGGGTTTAAAACTAAAAAATGTTTTAAAAATGATTAACGTGAATAAAGGGCCTTAATAACTGTAACACATTTTTTCCCGACAAGGAAATCGGGGTTTAAAGAACTAGAACCCAGTTGGATACTGGTTTAATTTTATTATTCCGGGGCGAGTTGGATTTTGAAAAAAGCCCGGGAGGCCATTTAAAAACCGGGGTGATACCTCACCAAAGGGGGGGGGGCCACGTGGCAGGCTTAATTGACCCCGGGGATAATATTTGGCCCGGGACCCGCTGGGGGTGAGAGTCACGAATTTTTTCTGGTATTAGGGTTAGAGGATTGGGGGTCCCTTTTATTTTGTTTGGGGTTTGGATAAAGGTTTTGGGCTAGGTAGGTTCAGGCCAGGGGTGGGCTAGGTTTTGGGTTTTGGGGTTTGAGGGGTTGGACAGGGTTTCGTCGCAGTGATAAAGTTTGGGTATTCCAATGAAGGTTTAATCATGGAAATTTGGGTGTACACTCAGAAATACGACCCAGATAGGGAAAATATTTTGAAAGTGCTTACACAATAGGAATACATATTCCAATAAGATATCTGAACGCACAATTTTGCATGGGGAAATCTTGTTCAAACGTGAGAAGCGAGTGTACCTGTTTACTTTATTTTCCCGTCAAAAGGGGTTGGCGTTTTCCGGAAAAAAGTTTTGGGGAAACATGAAAAACTCATTTTTCCCAAGCTAAAACAGTAGAAAGTATTGAGAAAACTATGAAAAAAATTTTTTTCTAGGGGTTTCCCAAATAATGTTTTACTGTCCTTTTAAAAGCCGTATGCACCTTTAAAAAGAAAAAATCCATTTCCAAAAAAACAACCAGGGAAAGGCAGAGTGTCCCCTAGAACTCCTGGAATACGTTTTTGAACCGAACATCTCTCCCGAATTTTGAAAAAGAGAATTTGTATCCCAAAACCTGGAAAGGTAGGATAACTGTCAAGTGGGAATAATGTTTAAAGGGGATATTTGTAAAAAGGTGTTTTCCCAAAAAGAATTTCCAAAGAAAAAGCTTGAGACCTGGAAAGAGAGACTCCCAACTCGGGAAATTCCACTGATAAACCCGGTTAAAATTAAAAAAAGCTTCAAACCTAGGAATACGTGAATAAAGGGCCTTTTAAAAACTGTAACACATTTTTTTACAAAGGAAATCGTTTCAAAGAACATAGAACCTTGGTACGGTTAATTTTTATTCCGACAAAGATTTTTTGGGGTTTTGAAAAAAGCCTGGTAGGCCATTAAAACCGGGTGTGATGACGTCACCCCAAGGGGAGGGGCCCCCGGGCAGGGTTAATTTATCCCCGGTATAATGATTTGGCCAGGGACCCGCTGGGAGTGATAGTCATCGAATTAGTTCTGGATAGGGTTAGAGAATTGGGGGTTGTTCTTGGTTAGGGGAGGATAAGGGTTTTGGCTAGGGAGGGTTCAGGTCAGGGGGGGGCTAGGTTTAGGGTTTGGTTGAGGGGAGGGACAGGGTTACGGTCGCAGTGTAGTAAAGTTGGGGTTTCAAATGAATGAGCTTCAATCACGGACAATTGGTGTGTAGCACCAGAATGTACAGGGAAATATTTAGAAATGTGCTTCACACACATAGGAATACATATTCCAATAGACTGAGTAATCTGAACAGCACAATTTGTCACTGGGAAATCTTGTTCAAACAGCTAGAAGCGAGTGTGACACTGTTTACATTTATTTTTCCCGTCAAAAGGAGTTGGCGTTTTCGGGAAAAGGTTTTGGTGAAACACTGAAAAACTCATTTTCCTAGAGCTATCGAACAGTATGAAAGTATTGAGAACACTATGAAATAAAAATGTTAGTTAGGCTAGGGTTCCAAGTAATGTTTTACTGTGCCTTTAAAAAGCCGGTATGACACCCATGTTAAAATGAAAAGTCTCATTGCTCAAAACAACAGACCAGGGGAATGGCAGAGTGTCTCTAGAACTCCTGGAATCCGTTTTAGAACCCGAACATCTCTACTGAATTTTGAAATACTGAGAATTTGTATCCAAAGAGCTGTGAAAGGTAGGATAGACTGTCAAGTGGTAATAATGTTAAAGTGCTGGTATATTTGTAAAAAAGGTTGTTTTACCAAATTAGAATTCACAATGAAAAAGCTTGAGACACTGGAAGAGAGAGACTCCAACTCGGGAAATTCACACTGATAACCTCGGTTAATATCTAAGAAAATGCTTCAAACACTAGGAATACGTGAATAAAGGGCCTTAATATCTGTAACACATTGTTTCCTGACAAGGAAATCGTGTTCAAAGAACATAGAACCGAGTTGGATACTGGTTACATTTCTTATTCCGGGACAATGAGTTGGCGATTTTGAAAGAAGCCTGGTTAGGCCATTAAACCGGATGTGATGACGTCACCAAGGGGGAGAGGCCATGTGGGCAGGCTTAATTGATCCCAGGTGATAATGATTTGGCCAGGGGACCAGCTGGGAGTGATGACGTCATCGAGATTAGTTCTGGTATTAGGGTTAGAGAATTGGGGCTCTGTTCATGGTTAGGGTTAGGATAAGGTTTTGGGCTAGGTAGGGTTCAGGCTCAGGTGTGGGCATAGGTTTAGGGTTTGGGTTAGAGGGTTAGGGACAGGGTTACGGTCGCAGTGTAGTAATGTTGGCTATTCACAATGAATGAGCTTCAATCACTGGACAATTTAGGGGTGTAGCACTCAGAACTTACGACTCCAGACTAGGGAAATATTTAGAAATGTGCTTCACACAATAGGAATACATATTCCAATAGACTGAGTATCTGAACAGCACAATTTTTGTCACTGGGAAATCTTGTTCAAACAGCTGAGAAGCAAGTGTGACACTGTTTACATTTATTTTTTCCCGTCAAAAGGAGTTGGCGTTTTCGGGAAAAGGTTTTGGTGAAACACTGAAAAACTCATTTTACTAGAGCTATCGAACAGTATGAAAGTATTGAGAACACTATGAAATAAAAATGTTAGTTAGGCTAGGGTTCCAAGTAATGTTTTACTGTGCCTTTAAAAAGCCGGTATGACACCCATGTTAAAATGAAAAGTCTCATTGCTCAAAACAACAGACCAGGGGAATGGCAGAGTGTCTCTAGAACACCTGGAATCCGTTTTAGAACCGAACATCTCTACTGAATTTTGAAATACTGAGAATTTGTATCCAAAGGCTGTGAAAGGTAGGATAGACTGTCAAGTGGTAATAATGTTTAAAGTGCTGGTATATTTGTAAAAAAGGTTGTTTTCCCAAATTAGAATTCACAATGAAAAAGCTTGAGACACTGGAAGAGAGAGACTCCAACTCGGGAAATTCACATGATAACCTCGGTTAATATCTAAGAAAATGCTTCAAACACTAGGAATACGTGAATAAAGGGCCTTAATATCTGTAACACATTGTTTCCTGACAAGGAAATCGTGTTCAAAGAACATAGAACCGAGTTGGATACTGGTTACATTTCTTATTCCGGGACAATGAGTTGGCGATTTTGAAAGAAGCCTGGTTAGGCCATTAAACCGGATGTGATGACTCACCAAGGGGGAGGGGCCACGTGGGCAGGCTTAATTGATCCCAGGTGATAATGATTGGCCAGGGGACCAGCTGGGAGTGATGACGTCATCGAGATTAGTTCTGCTATTAGGGTTAGAGAATTGGGGCTCTGTTCATGGTTAGGGTTAGGATAAGGTTTTGGGCTAGGTAGGGTTCAGGCTCAGGTGTGGGCTAGGTTTAGGGTTTGGGTTAGAGGGTTAGGGACAGGGTTACGGTCGCAGTGTAGTAATGTTGGCTATTCACAATGAATGAGCTTCAATCACTGGACAATTTGGTGTGTAGCACTCAGAACGTAGACTCCAGACTAGGGAAATATTTAGAAATGTGCTTCACACAATAGGAATACATATCTCAATAGACTGAGTATCTGAACAGCACAATTTTGTCACTGGGAAATCTTGTTCAAACAGCTGAGAAGCGAGTGTGACACTGTTTACATTTATTTTTCCCGTCAAAAGGAGTTGGCGTTTTCGGGAAAAGGTTTTGGTGAAACACTGAAAAACTCATTTTCCTAGAGCTATCGAACAGTATGAAAGTATTGAGAACACTATGAAATAAAAATGTTAGTTAGGCTAGGGTTCCAAGTAATGTTTTACTGTGCCTTTAAAAAGCCGGTATGACACCCTGTTTAAAATGAAAAGTCTCATTGCTCAAAACAACAGACCAGGGGAATGGCAGAGTGTCTCTAGAACTCCTGGAATCCGTTTTAGAACCCGAACATCTCTACTGAATTTTGAAATACTGAGAATTTGTATCCAAAGAGCTGTGAAAGGTAGGATAGACTGTCAAGTGGTAATAATGTTTAAAGTGCTGGTATATTTGTAAAAAAGGTTGTTTTACCAAATTAGAATTCACAATGAAAAAGCTTGAGACCTGGAAGAGAGAGACTCCAACTCGGGAAATTCACACTGATAACCTAGGTTAATATCTAAGAAAGTGCTTCAAACACTAGGAATACGTGAATAAAGGGCCTTAATATCTGTAACACATTGTTTCCTGACAAGGAAATCGTGTTCAAAGAACATAGAACCGAGTTGGATACTGGTTACATTTCTTATTCCGGGACAATGAGTTGGCGATTTTGAAAGAAGCCTGGTTAGGCCATTAAACCGGATGTGATGACGTCACCAAGGGGGAGGGGCCACGTGGGCAGGCTTAATTGATCCCAGGTGATAATGATTTGGCCAGGGGACCAGCTGGGAGTGATGACGTCATCGAGATTAGTTCTGGTATTAGGGTTAGAGAATTGGGGCTCTGTTCATGGTTAGGGTTAGGATAAGGTTTTGGGCTAGGTAGGGTTCAGGCTCAGGTGTGGGCTAGGTTTAGGGTTTGGGTTAGAGGGTTAGGGACAGGGTTATGGTCGCAGTGTAGTAATGTTGGCTATTCACAATGAATGAGCTTCAATCACTGGACAATTTGGTGTGTAGCACTCAGAACTTACGACTCCAGACTAGGGAAATATTTAGAAATGTGCTTCACACATAGGAATACATATTCCAATAGACTGAGTATCTGAACAGCACAATTTTGTCACTGGGAAATCTTGTTCAAACAGCTGAGAAGCGAGTGTGACACTGTTTACATTTATTTTTCCCGTCAAAAGGAGTTGGCGTTTTCGGGAAAAGGTTTTGGTGAAACACTGAAAAACTCATTTTCCTAGAGCTATCGAACAGTATGAAAGTATTGAGAACACTATGAAATAAAAATGTTAGTTAGGCTAGGGTTCCAAGTAATGTTTTACTGTGCCTTTAAAAAGCCGGTATGACACCCATGTTAAAATGAAAAGTCTCATTGCTCAAAACAACAGACCAGGGAATGGCAGAGTGTCTCTAGAACTCCTGGAATACGTTTTAGAACCCGAACATCTTACTGAATTTTGAAATACTGAGAATTTGTATCCAAAGCGCTGTGAAAGGTAGGATAGACTGTCAAGTGGTAATAATGTTGAAAGTGCTGGTATTTTGTAAAAAAGTTGTTTTCCAAATTAGAATTCACAATGAAAAAGCTTGAGACATGGAAGAGAGAGACTCCAACTCGGGAAATTCACATGATAACCTAGGTTAATATCTAAGAAAGTGCTTCAAACACTAGGAATACGTGAATAAAGGGCCTTATATCTGTAACACATTGTTTCCTACAAGGAAATGTGTTCAAAGAACATAGAACCGAGTTGGATACTGGTTAATTTATTATTCCGGACAATGAGTTGGTATTTGAAAGAAGCCTGGTTAGGCCATTAAACCGGATGTGATGACGTCACCAAGGGGGAGGGGCCACGTGGCAGGCTTAATTGATCCCAGGTGATAATGATTTGGCCAGGGGACCAGCTGGGAGTGATGATGTCATCGAGATTAGTTCTGGTATTAGGGTTAGAGAATTGGGGCTCTGTTCATGGTTAGGGTTAGGATAAGGTTTTGGGCTAGGTAGGGTTCAGGCTCAGGTGTGGGCTAGGTTTAGGGTTTGGGTTAGAGGGTTAGGGACAGGGTTACGGTCGCAGTGTAGTAATGTTGGCTATTCACAATGAATGAGCTTCAATCACTGGACAATTTGGTGTGTAGCACTCAGAACTTACGACTCCAGACTAGGGAAATATTTAGAAATGTGCTTCACACAATAGGAATACATATTCCAATAGACTGAGTATCTGAACAGCACAATTTTGTCACTGGGAAATCTTGTTCAAACAGCTGAGAAGCGAGTGTGACACTGTTTACATTTATTTTTCCGTCAAAAGGAGTTGGCGTTTTCGGGAAAAGGTTTTGGTGAAACACTGAAAAACTCATTTTCCTAGAGCTATCGAACAGTATGAAAGTATTGAGAACACTATGAAATAAAAATGTTAGTTAGGCTAGGGTTCCAAGTAATGTTTTACTGTGCCTTTAAAAGCCGGTATGACACCCGTGTTAAAATGAAAAGTCTCATTGCTCAAAACAACAGACCAGGGGAATGGCAGAGTGTCTCTAGAACTCCTGGAATACGTTTTAGAACCCGAACATCTCTACTGAATTTTGAAATACTGAGAATTTGTATCCAAAGCGCTGTGAAAGGTAGGATAGACTGTCAAGTGGTAATAATGTTGAAAGTGCTGGTATATTTGTAAAAAAGGTTGTTTTACCAAATTAGAATTCACAATGAAAAAGCTTGAGACACTGGAAGAGAGAGACTCCAACTCGGGAAATTCACACTGATAACCTAGGTTAATATCTAAGAAAGTGCTTCAAACACTAGGAATACGTGAATAAAGGGCCTTAATATCTGTAACACATTGTTTCCTGACAAGGAAATCGTGTTCAAAGAACATAGAACCGAGTTGGATACTGGTTACATTTTTATTCCGGGACAATGAGTTGGCGATTTTGAAAGAAGCCTGGTTAGGCCATTAAACCGGATGTGATGACGTCACCAAGGGGGAGGGGCCACGTGGGCAGGCTTAATTGATCCCAGGTGATAATGATTTGGCCAGGGGACCAGCTGGGAGTGATGACGTCATCGAGATTAGTTCTGGTATTAGGGTTAGAGAATTGGGGCTCTGTTCATGGTTAGGGTTAGGATAAGGTTTTGGGCTAGGTAGGGTTCAGGCTCAGGTGTGGGCTAGGTTTAGGGTTTGGGTTAGAGGGTTAGGGACAGGGTTACGGTCGCAGTGTAGTAATGTTGGCTATTCACAATGAATGAGCTTCAATCACTGGACAATTTGGTGTGTAGCACTCAGAACTTACGACTCCAGACTAGGGAAATATTTAGAAATGTGCTTCACACAATAGGAATACATATTCCAATAGACTGAGTATCTGAACAGCACAATTTTGTCACTGGGAAATCTTGTTCAAACAGCTGAGAAGCGAGTGTGACACTGTTTACATTTATTTTTCCCGTCAAAAGGAGTTGGCGTTTTCGGGAAAAGGTTTTGGTGAAACACTGAAAAACTCATTTTCCTAGAGCTATCGAACAGTATGAAAGTATTGAGAACACTATGAAATAAAAATGTTAGTTAGGCTAGGGTTCCAAGTAATGTTTTACTGTGCCTTTAAAAAGCCGGTATGACACCCTGTTAAAATGAAAAGTCTCATTGCTCAAAACAACAGACCAGGGGAATGGCAGAGTGTCTCTAGAACTCCTGGAATACGTTTTAGAACCCGAACATCTCTACTGAATTTTGAAATACTGAGAATTTGTATCCAAAGCGCTGTGAAAGGTAGGATAGACTGTCAAGTGGTAATAATGTTGAAAGTGCTGGTATATTTGTAAAAAAGGTTGTTTTACCAAATTAGAATTCACAATGAAAAAGCTTGAGACACTGGAAGAGAGAGACTCCAACTCGGGAAATTCACACTGATAACCTAGGTTAATATCTAAGAAAGTGCTTCAAACACTAGGAATACGTGAATAAAGGGCCTTAATATCTGTAACACATTGTTTCCTGACAAGGAAATCGTGTTCAAAGAACATAGAACCGAGTTGGATACTGGTTACATTTATTATTCCGGGACAATGAGTTGGCGATTTTGAAAGAAGCCTGGTTAGGCCATTAAACCGGATGTGATGACGTCACCAAGGGGGAGGGCCACGTGGGCAGGCTTAATTGATCCCAGGTGATAATGATTTGGCCAGGGGACCAGCTGGGAGTGATGACGTCATCGAGATTAGTTCTGTATTAGGGTTAGAGAATTGGGGCTCTGTTCATGGTTAGGGTTAGGATAAGGTTTTGGGCTAGGTAGGGTTCAGGCTCAGGTGTGGGCTAGGTTTAGGGTTTGGGTTAGAGGGTTAGGGACAGGGTTATGGTCGCAGTGTAGTAATGTTGGCTATTCACAATGAATGAGCTTCAATCACTGGACAATTTGGTGTGTAGCACTCAGAACTTAGACTCCAGACTAGGGAAATATTTAGAAATGTGCTTCACACAATAGGAATACATATTCCAATAGACTGAGTATCTGAACAGCACAATTTTGTCACTGGGAAATCTTGTTCAAACAGCTGAGAAGCGAGTGTGACACTGTTTACATTTATTTTTCCCGTCAAAAGGAGTTGGCGTTTTCGGGAAAAGGTTTTGGTGAAACACTGAAAAACTCATTTTCCTAGAGCTATCGAACAGTATGAAAGTATTGAGAACACTATGAAATAAAATGTTAGTTAGGCTAGGGTTCCAAGTAATGTTTTACTGTGCCTTTAAAAAGCCGGTATGACACCCATGTTAAAATGAAAAGTCTCATTGCTCAAAACAACAGACCAGGGGAATGGCAGAGTGTCTCTAGAACTCCTGGAATACGTTTTAGAACCCGAACATCTCTACTGAATTTTGAAATACTGAGAATTTGTATCCAAAGCGCTGTGAAAGGTAGGATAGACTGTCAAGTGGTAATAATGTTGAAAGTGCTGGTATATTTGTAAAAAAGGTTGTTTTACCAAATTAGAATTCACAATGAAAAAGCTTGAGACACTGGAAGAGAGAGACTCCAACTCGGGAAATTCACACTGATAACCTGGTTAATATCTAAGAAAAGTGCTTCAAACACTAGGAATACGTGAATAAAGGGCCTTAATATCTGTAACACATTGTTTCCTGACAAGGAAATCGTGTTCAAAGAACATAGAACCGAGTTGGATACTGGTTACATTTATTATTCCGGGACAATGAGTTGGCGATTTTGAAAGAAGCCTGGTTAGGCCATTAAACCGGATGTGATGACGTCACCAAGGGGGAGGGGCCACGTGGGCAGGCTTAATTGATCCCAGGTGATAATGATTTGGCCAGGGGACCAGCTGGGAGTGATGACGTCATCGAGATTAGTTCTGGTATTAGGGTTAGAGAATTGGGGCTCTGTTCATGGTTAGGGTTAGGATAAGGTTTTGGGCTAGGTAGGGTTCAGGCTCAGGTGTGGGCTAGGTTTAGGGTTTGGGTTAGAGGGTTAGGGACAGGGTTTATGGTCGCAGTGTAGTAATGTTGGCTATTCACAATGAATGAGCTTCAATCACTGGACAATTTGGTGTGTAGCATCAGAACTTAAGACTCCAGACTAGGGAAATATTTAGAAATGTGCTTCACACAATAGGAATACATATTCCAATAGACTGAGTATCTGAACAGCACAATTTTGTCACTGGGAAATCTTGTTCAAACAGCTGAGAAGCGAGTGTGACACTGTTTACATTTATTTTTCCCGTCAAAGGAGTTGGCGTTTTCGGGAAAAAGGTTTTGGTGAAACAACTGAAAAACTCATTTTCCTAGAGCTATCGAACAGTATGAAAGTATTGAGAACACTATGAAATAAAAATGTTAGTTAGGCTAGGGTTCCAAGTAATGTTTTACTGTGCCTTTAAAAGCCGGTATGACACCATGTTAAAATGAAAGTCTCATTGCTCAAAACAACAGACCAGGGGAATGGCAGAGTGTCTCTAGAACTCCTGGAATCGTTTTAGAACCGAACATCTCTACTGAATTTTGAAATACTGAGAATTTGTATCCAAAGCGCTGTGAAAGGTAGGATAGACTGTCAAGTGGTAATAATGTTGAAAGTGCTGGTATATTTGTAAAAAAGGTTGTTTTACCAAATTAGAATTCACAATGAAAAAGCTTGAGACACTGGAAGAGAGAGACTCCAACTCGGGAAATTCACACTGATAACCTGGTTAATATCTAAGAAAGTGCTTCAAACACTAGGAATACGTGAATAAAGGGCCTTAATATCTGTAACACATTGTTTCCTGACAAGGAAATCGTGTTCAAAGAACATAGAACCGAGTTGGATACTGGTTACATTTTTATTCCGGGACAATGAGTTGGCGATTTTGAAAGAAGCCTGGTTAGGCCATTAAACCGGATGTGATGACGTCACCAAGGGGGAGGGGCCACGTGGGCAGGCTTAATTGATCCCAGGTGATAATGATTTGGCCAGGGGACCAGCTGGGAGTGTGACGTCATCGAGATTAGTTCTGGTATTAGGGTTAGAGAATTGGGGCTCTGTTCATGGTTAGGGTTAGGATAAGGTTTTGGGCTAGGTAGGGTTCAGGCTCAGGTGTGGGCTAGGTTTAGGGTTTGGGTTAGAGGGTTAGGGACAGGGTTACGGTCGCAGTGTAGTAATGTTGGCTATTCACAATGAATGAGCTTCAATCACTGGACAATTTGGTGTGTAGCACTCAGAACTTACGACTCCAGACTAGGGAAATATTTAGAAATGTGCTTCACACAATAGGAATACATATTCCAATAGACTGAGTATCTGAACAGCACAATTTTGTCACTGGGAAATCTTGTTCAAACAGCTGAGAAGCGAGTGTGACACTGTTTACATTTATTTTTCCCGTCAAAAGGAGTTGGCGTTTTCGGGAAAAGGTTTTGGTGAAACACTGAAAAACTCATTTTCCTAGAGCTATCGAACAGTATGAAAGTATTGAGAACACTATGAATAAAAATGTTAGTTAGGCTAGGGTTCCAAGTAATGTTTTACTGTGCCTTTAAAAAGCCGGTATGACACCCATGTTAAAATGAAAAGTCTCATTGCTCAAAACAACAGACCAGGGGAATGGCAGAGTGTCTCTAGAATCCCTGGAATACGTTTTAGAACCCGAACATCTCTACTGAATTTTGAAATACTGAGAATTTGTATCCAAAGCGCTGTGAAAGGTAGGATAGACTGTCAAGTGGTAATAATGTTGAAAGTGCTGGTATATTTGTAAAAAAGGTTGTTTTACCAAATTAGAATTCACAATGAAAAAGCTTGAGACACTGGAAGAGAGAGACTCCAACTCGGGAAATTCACACTGATAACCTAGGTTAATATCTAAGAAAGTGCTTCAAACACTAGGAATACGTGAATAAAGGGCCTTATATCTGTAACACATTGTTTCCTGACAAGGAAATCGTGTTCAAAGAACATAGAACCGAGTTGGATACTGGTTACATTTATTATTCCGGGACAATGAGTTGGCGATTTTGAAAGAAGCCTGGTTAGGCCATTAAACCGGATGTGATGACGTCACCAAGGGGGAGGGCCACGTGGGCAGGCTTAATTGATCCCAGGTGATAATGATTTGGCCAGGGGACCAGCTGGGAGTGATGACGTCATCGAGATTAGTTCTGGTATTAGGGTTAGAGAATTGGGGCTCTGTTCATGGTTAGGGTTAGGATAAGGTTTTGGGCTAGGTAGGGTTCAGGCTCAGGTGTGGGCTAGGTTTAGGGTTTGGGTTAGAGGGTTAGGGACAGGGTTATGGTCGCAGTGTAGTAATGTTGGCTATTCACAATGAATGAGCTTCAATCACTGGACAATTTGGTGTGTAGCACTCAGAACTTACGACTCCAGACTAGGGAAATATTTAGAAATGTGCTTCACACAATAGGAATACATATTCCAATAGACTGAGTATCTGAACAGCACAATTTTGTCACTGGGAAATCTTGTTCAAACAGCTGAGAAGCGAGTGTGACACTGTTTACATTTATTTTTCCCGTCAAAAGGAGTTGGCGTTTTCGGGAAAAGGTTTTGGTGAAACACTGAAAAACTCATTTTCCTAGAGCTATCGAACAGTATGAAAGTATTGAGAACACTATGAAATAAAAATGTTAGTTAGGCTAGGGTTCCAAGTAATGTTTTACTGTGCCTTTAAAAAGCCGGTATGACACCCATGTTAAAATGAAAAGTCTCATTGCTCAAAACAACAGACCAGGGGAATGGCAGAGTGTCTCTAGAACTCCTGGAATCGTTTTAGAACCCGAACATCTCTACTGAATTTTGAAATACTGAGAATTTGTATCCAAAGCGCTGTGAAAGGTAGGATAGACTGTCAAGTGGTAATAATGTTTGAAAGTGCTGGTATATTTGTAAAAAAGGTTGTTTTACCAAATTAGAATTCACAATGAAAAAGCTTGAGACACTGGAAGAGAGAGACTCCAACTCGGGAAATTCACATGATAACCGGTTAATATCTAAGAAATGCTTCAAACACTAGGAATACGTGAATAAAGGGCCTTAATATCTGTAACACATTGTTTCCTGACAAGGAAATCGTGTTCAAAGAACATAGAACCGAGTTGGATACTGGTTACATTTTTATTCCGGGACAATGAGTTGGCGATTTTGAAAGAAGCCTGGTTAGGCCATTAAACCGGATGTGATGACGTCACCAAGGGGGAGGGGCCATGTGGGCAGGCTTAATTGATCCAGGTGATAATGATTTGGCCAGGGGACCAGCTGGGAGTGATGACGTCATCGAGATTAGTTCTGGTATTAGGGTTAGAGAATTGGGGCTCTGTTCATGGTTAGGGTTAGGATAAGGTTTTGGGCTAGGTAGGGTTCAGGCTCAGGTGTGGGCTAGGTTTAGGGTTTGGGTTAGAGGGTTAGGGACAGGGTTACGGTCGCAGTGTAGTAATGTTGGCTATTCACAATGAATGAGCTTCAATCACTGGACAATTTGGTGTGTAGCACTCAGAACTTACGACTCCAGACTAGGGAAATATTTAGAAATGTGCTTCACACAATAGGAATACATATTCCAATAGACTGAGTATCTGAACAGCACAATTTTGTCACTGGGAAATCTTGTTCAAACAGCTGAGAAGCGAGTGTGACACTGTTTACATTTATTTTTCCCGTCAAAAGGAGTTGGCGTTTTCGGGAAAAGGTTTTGGTGAAACACTGAAAAACTCATTTTCCTAGAGCTATCGAACAGTATGAAAGTATTGAGAACACTATGAAATAAAAATGTTAGTTAGGCTAGGGTTCCAAGTAATGTTTTACTGTGCCTTTAAAAAGCCGGTATGACACCCATGTTAAAATGAAAAGTCTCATTGCTCAAAACAACAGACCAGGGGAATGGCAGAGTGTCTCTAGAACTCCTGGAATCCGTTTTAGAACCCGAACATCTCTACTGAATTTTGAAATACTGAGAATTTGTATCCAAAGAGCTGTGAAAGGTAGGATAGACTGTCAAGTGGTAATAATGTTGAAAGTGCTGGTATATTTGTAAAAAAGGTTGTTTTACCAAATTAGAATTCACAATGAAAAAGCTTGAGACACTGGAAGAGAGAGACTCCAACTCGGGAAATTCACACTGATAACCTGGTTAATATCTAAGAAAAGTGCTTCAAACACTAGGAATACGTGAATAAAGGGCCTTAATATCTGTAACACATTGTTTCCTGACAAGGAAATCGTGTTCAAAGAACATAGAACCGAGTTGGATACTGGTTACATTTTTATTCCGGGACAATGAGTTGGCGATTTTGAAAGAAGCCTGGTTAGGCCATTAAACCGGATGTGATGACGTCACCAAGGGGGAGGGGCCACGTGGGCAGGCTTAATTGATCCAGGTGATAATGATTTGGCCAGGGGACCAGCTGGGAGTGATGACGTCATCGAGATTAGTTCTGGTATTAGGGTTAGAGAATTGGGGCTCTGTTCATGGTTAGGGTTAGGATAAGGTTTTGGGCTAGGTAGGGTTCAGGCTCAGGTGTGGGCTAGGTTTAGGGTTTGGGTTAGAGGGTTAGGGACAGGGTTATGGTCGCAGTGTAGTAATGTTGGCTATTCACAATGAATGAGCTTCAATCACTGGACAATTTGGTGTGTAGCACTCAGAACTTACGACTCCAGACTAGGGAAATATTTAGAAATGTGCTTCACACAATAGGAATACATATTCCAATAGACTGAGTATCTGAACAGCACAATTTTGTCACTGGGAAATCTTGTTCAAACAGCTGAGAAGCGAGTGTGACACTGTTTACATTTATTTTTCCCGTCAAAAGGAGTTGGCGTTTTCGGGGAAAAGGTTTTGGTGAAACACTGAAAAACTCATTTTCCTAGAGCTATCGAACAGTATGAAAGTATTGAGACACTATGAAATAAAAATGTTAGTTAGGCTAGGGTTCCAAGTAATGTTTTACTGTGCCTTTAAAAAGCCGGTATGACACCGTGTTAAAATGAAAAGTCTCATTGCTCAAAACAACAGACCAGGGGAATGGCAGAGTGTCTCTAGAACTCCTGGAATACGTTTTAGAACCCGAACATCTCTACTGAATTTTGAAATACTGAGAATTTGTATCCAAAGGCTGTGAAAGGTAGGATAGACTGTCAAGTGGTAATAATGTTGAAAGTGCTGGTATATTTGTAAAAAAGGTTGTTTTACCAAATTAGAATTCACAATGAAAAAGCTTGAGACACTGGAAGAGAGAGACTCCAACTCGGGAAATTCACACTGATAACTAGGTTAATATCTAAGAAAGTGCTTCAAACACTAGGAATACGTGAATAAAGGGCCTTAATATCTGTAACACATTGTTTCCTGACAAGGAAATCGTGTTCAAAGAACATAGAACCGAGTTGGATACTGGTTACATTTATTATTCCGGGACAATGAGTTGGCGATTTTGAAAGAAGCCTGGTTAGGCCATTAAACCGGATGTGATGACGTCACCAAGGGGGAGGGGCCACGTGGGCAGGCTTAATTGATCCCAGGTGATAATGATTTGGCCAGGGGACCAGCTGGGAGTGATGACGTCATCGAGATTAGTTCTGTATTAGGGTTAGAGAATTGGGGCTCTGTTCATGGTTAGGGTTAGGATAAGGTTTTGGGCTAGGTAGGGTTCAGGCTCAGGTGTGGGCTAGGTTTAGGGTTTGGGTTAGAGGGTTAGGGACAGGGTTACGGTCGCAGTGTAGTAATGTTGGCTATTCACAATGAATGAGCTTCAATCACTGGACAATTTGGTGTGTAGCACTCAGAACTTACGACTCCAGACTAGGGAAATATTTAGAAATGTGCTTCACACAATAGGAATACATATTCCAATAGATGAGTATCTGAACAGCACAATTTTGTCACTGGGAAATCTTGTTCAAACAGCTGAGAAGCGAGTGTGACACTGTTTACATTTATTTTTCCCGTCAAAAGGAGTTGGCGTTTTCGGGAAAAGGTTTTGGTGAAACACTGAAAAACTCATTTTCCTAGAGCTATCGAACAGTATGAAAGTATTGAGAACACTATGAAATAAAAATGTTAGTTAGGCTAGGGTTCCAAGTAATGTTTTACTGTGCCTTTAAAAGCCGGTATGACACCCGTGTTAAAATGAAAAGTCTCATTGCTCAAAACAACAGACCAGGGGAATGGCAGAGTGTCTCTAGAACTCCTGGAATACGTTTTAGAACCGAACATCTCTACTGAATTTTGAAATACTGAGAATTTGTATCCAAAGCGCTGTGAAAGGTAGGATAGACTGTCAAGTGGTAATAATGTTGAAAGTGCTGGTATATTTGTAAAAAAGGTTGTTTTACCAAATTAGAATTCACAATGAAAAAGCTTGAGACCTGGAAGAGAGAGACTCCAACTCGGGAAATTCACACTGATAACCTAGGTTAATATCTAAGAAAGTGCTTCAAACACTAGGAATACGTGAATAAAGGGCCTTAATATCTGTAACACATTGTTTCCTGACAAGGAAATCGTGTTCAAAGAAATAGAACCGAGTTGGATACTGGTTACATTTATTATTCCGGGACAATGAGTTGGCGATTTTGAAAGAAGCCTGGTTAGGCCATTAAACCGGATGTGATGACGTCACAAGGGGGAGGGGCCACGTGGGCAGGCTTAATTGACCCCAGGTGATAATGATTTGGCCAGGGGACAGCTGGGAGTGATGACGTCATCGAGATTAGTTCTGGTATTAGGGTTAGAGAATTGGGGCTCTGTTCATGGTTAGGGTTAGGATAAGGTTTTGGGCTAGGTAGGGTTCAGGCTCAGGTGTGGGCTAGGTTTAGGGTTTGGGTTAGAGGGTTAGGGACAGGGTTATGGTCGCAGTGTAGTAATGTTGGCTATTCACAATGAATGAGCTTCAATCACTGGACAATTTGGTGTGTAGCACTCAGAACTTACGACTCCAGACTAGGGAAATATTTAGAAATGTGCTTCACACAATAGGAATACATATTCCAATAGACTGAGTATCTGAACAGCACAATTTTGTCACTGGGAAATCTTGTTCAAACAGCTGAGAAGCGAGTGTGACACTGTTTACATTTATTTTTCCCGTCAAAAGGAGTTGGCGTTTTCGGGAAAAGGTTTTGGTGAAACACTGAAAAACTCATTTTCCTAGAGCTATCGAACAGTATGAAAGTATTGAGAACACTATGAAATAAAAATGTTAGTTAGGCTAGGGTTCCAAGTAATGTTTTACTGTGCTTTAAAAGCCGGTATGACACCTGTTAAAATGAAAAGTCTCATTGCTCAAAACAACAGACCAGGGGAATGGCAGAGTGTCTCTAGAACTCCTGGAATACGTTTTAGAACCGAACATCTCTACTGAATTTTGAAATACTGAGAATTTGTATCCAAAGCGCTGTGAAAGGTAGGATAGACTGTCAAGTGGTAATAATGTTGAAAGTGCTGGTATATTTGTAAAAAAGGTTGTTTTACCAAATTAGAATTCACAATGAAAAAGCTTGAGACACTGGAAGAGAGAGACTCCAACTCGGGAAATTCACACTGATAACCTCGGTTAATATCTAAGAAAGTGCTTCAAACACTAGGAATACGTGAATAAAGGGCCTTAATATCTGTAACACATTGTTTCCTGACAAGGAAATCGTGTTCAAAGAACATAGAACCGAGTTGGATACTGGTTACATTTATTATTCCGGGACAATGAGTTGGCGATTTTGAAAGAAGCCTGGTTAGGCCATTAAACCGGATGTGATGACGTCACCAAGGGGGAGGGGCCACGTGGGCAGGCTTAATTGATCCCAGGTGATAATGATTTGGCCAGGGGACCAGCTGGGAGTGATGACGTCATCGAGATTAGTTCTGGTATTAGGGTTAGAGAATTGGGGCTCTGTTCATGGTTAGGGTTAGGATAAGGTTTTGGGCTAGGTAGGGTTCAGGCTCAGGTGTGGGCTAGGTTTAGGGTTTGGGTTAGAGGGTTAGGGACAGGGTTACGGTCGCAGTGTAGTAATGTTGGCTATTCACAATGAATGAGCTTCAATCACTGGACAATTTGGTGTGTAGCACTCAGAACTTACGACTCCAGACTAGGGAAATATTTAGAAATGTGCTTCACACAATAGGAATACATATTCCAATAGACTGAGTATCTGAACAGCACAATTTTGTCACTGGGAAATCTTGTTCAAACAGCTGAGAAGCGAGTGTGACACTGTTTACATTTATTTTTCCCGTCAAAAGGAGTTGGCGTTTTCGGGAAAAGGTTTTGGTGAAACACTGAAAAACTCATTTTCCTAGAGCTATCGAACAGTATGAAAGTATTGAGAACACTATGAAATAAAATGTTAGTTAGGCTAGGGTTCCAAGTAATGTTTTACTGTGCCTTTAAAAAGCCGGTATGACACCCGTGTTAAAATGAAAAGTCTCATTGCTCAAAACAACAGACCAGGGGAATGGCAGAGTGTCTCTAGAACTCCTGGAATACGTTTTAGAACCCGAACATCTCTACTGAATTTTGAAATACTGAGAATTTGTATCCAAAGCGCTGTGAAAGGTAGGATAGACTGTCAAGTGGTAATAATGTTGAAAGTGCTGGTATATTTGTAAAAAAGGTTGTTTTACCAAATTAGAATTCACAATGAAAAAGCTTGAGACACTGGAGAGAGAGACTCCAACTCGGGAAATTCACACTGATAACCTAGGTTAATATCTAAGAAAGTGCTTCAAACACTAGGAATACGTGAATAAAGGGCCTTATATCTGTAACACATTGTTTCCTGACAAGGAAATCGTGTTCAAAGAACATAGAACCGAGTTGGATACTGGTTACATTTATTATTCCGGGACAATGAGTTGGCGATTTTGAAAGAAGCCTGGTTAGGCCATTAAACCGGATGTGATGACGTCACCAAGGGGGAGGGGCCACGTGGGCAGGCTTAATTGATCCCAGGTGATAATGATTTGGCCAGGGGACCAGCTGGGAGTGATGAGTCATCGAGATTAGTTCTGGTATTAGGGTTAGAGAATTGGGGCTCTGTTCATGGTTAGGGTTAGGATAAGGTTTTGGGCTAGGTAGGGTTCAGGCTCAGGTGTGGGCTAGGTTTAGGGTTTGGGTTAGAGGGTTAGGGACAGGGTTACGGTCGCAGTGTAGTAATGTTGGCTATTACAATGAATGAGCTTCAATCACTGGACAATTTGGTGTGTAGCACTCAGAATGTACGACTCCAGACTAGGGAAATATTTAGAAATGTGCTTCACACAATAGGAATACATATTCAATAGACTGAGTATCTGAACAGCACAATTTTGTCACTGGGAAATCTTGTTCAAACAGCTGAGAAGCGAGTGTGACACTGTTTACATTTATTTTTCCGTCAAAAGGAGTTGGCGTTTTCGGGAAAAGGTTTTGGTGAAACACTGAAAAACTCATTTTCCTAGAGCTATCGAACAGTATGAAAGTATTGAGAACACTATGAAATAAAAATGTTAGTTAGGCTAGGGTTCCAAGTAATGTTTTACTGTGCCTTTAAAAAGCCGGTATGACACCCAGTGTTAAAATGAAAAGTTCTCATTGCTCAAAACAACAGACCAGGGGAATGGCAGAGTGTCTCTAGAACTCTGGAATACGTTTTAGAACCGAACATCTCTACTGAATTTTGAAATACTGAGAATTTGTATCCAAAGCGCTGTGAAAGGTAGGATAGACTGTCAAGTGGTAATAATGTTGAAAGTGCTGGTATATTTGTAAAAAGGTTGTTTTACCAAATTAGAATTCACAATGAAAAAGCTTGAGACACTGGAAGAGAGAGACTCCAACTCGGGAAATTCACACTGATAACCTAGGTTAATATCTAAGAAAGTGCTTCAAACACTAGGAATACGTGAATAAAGGGCCTTATATCTGTAACACATTGTTTCCTGACAAGGAAATCGTGTTCAAAGAACATAGAACCGAGTTGGATACTGGTTACATTTATTATTCCGGGACAATGAGTTGGCGATTTTGAAAGAAGCCTGGTTAGGCCATTAAACCGGATGTGATGACGTCACCAAGGGGGAGGGCCACGTGGGCAGGCTTAATTGATCCCAGGTGATAATGATTTGGCCAGGGGACCAGCTGGGAGTGATGACGTCATCGAGATTAGTTCTGGTATTAGGGTTAGAGAATTGGGGCTCTGTTCATGGTTAGGGTTAGGATAAGGTTTTGGGCTAGGTAGGGTTCAGGCTCAGGTGTGGGCTAGGTTTAGGGTTTGGGTTAGAGGGTTAGGGACAGGGTTATGGTCGCAGTGTAGTAATGTTGGCTATTCACAATGAATGAGCTTCAATCACTGGACAATTTGGTGTGTAGCACTCAGAACTTACGACTCCAGACTAGGGAAATATTTAGAAATGTGCTTCACACAATAGGAATACATATTCCAATAGACTGAGTATCTGAACAGCACAATTTTGTCACTGGGAAATCTTGTTCAAACAGCTGAGAAGCGAGTGTGACACTGTTTACATTTATTTTTCCCGTCAAAAGGAGTTGGCGTTTTCGGGAAAAGGTTTTGGTGAAACACTGAAAAACTCATTTTCCTAGAGCTATCGAACAGTATGAAAGTATTGAGAACACTATGAAATAAAAATGTTAGTTAGGCTAGGGTTCCAAGTAATGTTTTACTGTGCCTTTAAAAAGCCGGTATGACACCCTGTTAAAATGAAAAGTCTCATTGCTCAAAACAACAGACCAGGGGAATGGCAGAGTGTCTCTAGAACTCCTGGAATACGTTTTAGAACCCGAACATCTCTACTGAATTTTGAAATACTGAGAATTTGTATCCAAAGCGCTGTGAAAGGTAGGATAGACTGTCAAGTGGTAATAATGTTGAAAGTGCTGGTATATTTGTAAAAAGGTTGTTTTACCAAATTAGAATTCACAATGAAAAAGCTTGAGACACTGGAAGAGAGAGACTCCAACTCGGGAAATTCACATGATAACCTAGGTTAATATCTAAGAAAGTGCTTCAAACACTAGGAATACGTGAATAAAGGGCCTTAATATCTGTAACACATTGTTTCCTGACAAGGAAATCGTGTTCAAAAACATAGAACCGAGTTGGATACTGGTTACATTTTTATTCCGGGACAATGAGTTGGCGATTTGAAAGAAGCTGGTTAGGCCATTAAACGGATGTGATGACGTCACCAAGGGGGAGGGGCCACGTGGGCAGGCTTAATTGATCCAGGTGATAATGATTTGGCCAGGGGACCAGCTGGGAGTGATGACGTCATCGAGATTAGTTCTGGTATTAGGGTTAGAGAATTGGGGCTCTGTTCATGGTTAGGGTTAGGATAAGGTTTTGGGCTAGGTAGGGTTCAGGCTCAGGTGTGGGCTAGGTTTAGGTTTGGGTTAGAGGGTTAGGGACAGGGTTACGGTCGCAGTGTAGTAATGTTGGCTATTCACAATGAATGAGCTTCAATCACTGGACAATTTGGTGTGTAGCACTCAGAATTACGACTCCAGACTAGGGAAATATTTAGAAATGTGCTTCACACAATAGGAATACATATTCAATAGACTGAGTATCTGAACAGCACAATTTGTCACTGGGAAATCTTGTTCAAACAGTGAGAAGCGAGTGTGACACTGTTTACATTTATTTTTCCCGTCAAAAGGAGTTGGCGTTTTCGGGAAAGGTTTTGGTGAAACACTGAAAAACTCATTTTCCTAGAGCTATCGAACAGTATGAAAGTATTGAGAACACTATGAAATAAAATGTTAGTTAGGCTAGGGTTCCAAGTAATGTTTTACTGTGCCTTTAAAAGCGGTATGACACCCTGTTAAAATGAAAAGTCTCATTGCTCAAAACAACAGACCAGGGAATGGCAGAGTGTCTCTAGAACCTGGAATACGTTTTAGAACCCGAACATCTCTACTGAATTTTGAAATACTGAGAATTTGTATCCAAAGCGCTGTGAAAGGTAGGATAGACTTCAAGTGGTAATAATGTTGAAAGTGCTGGTATATTTGTAAAAAGGTTGTTTTACCAATTAGAATTCACAATGAAAAGCTTGAGACACTGGAAGAGAGAGACTCAACTCGGGAAATTCACACTGATAACCTAGGTTAATATCTAAGAAAGTGCTTCAAACACTAGGAATACGTGAATAAAGGGCCTTAATATCTGTAACACATTGTTTCCTGACAAGGAAATCGTGTTCAAAGAACATAGAACCGAGTTGGATACTGGTTACATTTATTATTCGGGACAATGAGTTGGCGATTTTGAAAGAAGCTGGTTAGGCCATTAAACCGGATGTGATGACGTCACCAAGGGGGAGGGGCACGTGGGCAGGCTTAATTGATCCCAGGTGATAATGATTTGGCCAGGGGACCAGCTGGGAGTGATGACGTCATCGAGATTAGTTCTGGTATTAGGGTTAGAGAATTGGGGCTCTGTTCATGGTTAGGGTTAGGATAAGGTTTTGGGCTAGGTAGGGTTCAGGCTCAGGTGTGGGCTGGTTTAGGGTTTGGGTTAGAGGGTTAGGGACAGGGTTAGGTCGCAGTGTAGTAATGTTGGCTATTCACAATGAATGAGCTTCAATCACTGGACAATTTGGTGTGTAGCACTCAGAACTTACGACTCCAGACTAGGGAATATTTAGAAATGTGCTTCACACAATAGGAATACATATTCCAATAGACTGAGTATCTGAACAGCACAATTTTGTCACTGGGAAATCTTGTTCAAACAGCTGAGAAGCGAGTGTGACACTGTTTACATTTATTTTTCCCGTCAAAAGGAGTTGGCGTTTTCGGGAAAAGGTTTTGGTGAAACACTGAAAAACTCATTTTCCTAGAGCTATCGAACAGTATGAAAGTATTGAGAACACTATGAAATAAAAATGTTAGTTAGGCTAGGGTTCCAAGTAATGTTTTACTGTGCCTTTAAAAAGCGGTATGACACCCGTGTTAAAATGAAAAGTCTCATTGCTCAAAACAACAGACCAGGGGAATGGCAGAGTGTCTCTAGAACTCCTGGAATACGTTTTAGAACCCGAACATCTCTACTGAATTTTGAAATACTGAGAATTTGTATCCAAAGCGCTGTGAAAGGTAGGATAGACTGTCAAGTGGTAATAATGTTGAAAGTGCTGGTATATTTGTAAAAAAGGTTGTTTTACCAAATTAGAATTCACAATGAAAAAGCTTGAGACACTGGAAGAGAGAGACTCCAACTCGGGAAATTCACATGATAACCTAGGTTAATATCTAAGAAAGTGCTTCAAACACTAGGAATACGTGAATAAAGGGCCTTAATATCTGTAACACATTGTTTCCTGACAAGGAAATCGTGTTCAAAGAACATAGAACCGAGTTGGATACTGGTTACATTTTTATTCGGGACAATGAGTTGGCGATTTTGAAAGAAGCCTGGTTAGGCCATTAACCGGATGTGATGACGTCACCAAGGGGGAGGGGCCACGTGGGCAGGCTTAATTGATCCCAGGTGATAATGATTTGGCCAGGGGACCAGCTGGGAGTGATGACGTCATCGAGATTAGTTCTGGTATTAGGGTTAGAGAATTGGGGCTCTGTTCATGGTTAGGGTTAGGATAAGGTTTTGGGCTAGGTAGGGTTCAGGCTCAGGTGTGGGCTAGGTTTAGGGTTTGGGTTAGAGGGTTAGGGACAGGGTTACGGTCGCAGTGTAGTAATGTTGGCTATTCACAATGAATGAGCTTCAATCACTGGACAATTTGGTGTGTAGCACTCAGAACTTACGACTCCAGACTAGGGAAATATTTAGAAATGTGCTTCACACAATAGGAATACATATTCCAATAGACTGAGTATCTGAACAGCACAATTTTGTCACTGGGAAATCTTGTTCAAACAGCTGAGAAGCGAGTGTGACACTGTTTACATTTATTTTTCCCGTCAAAAGGAGTTGGCGTTTTCGGGAAAAGGTTTTGGTGAAACACTGAAAAACTCATTTTCCTAGAGCTATCGAACAGTATGAAAGTATTGAGAACACTATGAAATAAAAATGTTAGTTAGGCTAGGGTTCCAAGTAATGTTTTACTGTGCCTTTAAAAAGCCGGTATGACACCCGTGTTAAAATGAAAAGTCTCATTGCTCAAAACAACAGACCAGGGGAATGGCAGAGTGTCTCTAGAACTCCTGGAATACGTTTTAGAACCCGAACATCTCTACTGAATTTTGAAATACTGAGAATTTGTATCCAAAGGCTGTGAAGGTAGGATAGACTGTCAAGTGGTAATAATGTTGAAAGTGCTGGTATATTTGTAAAAAAGGTTGTTTTACCAAATTAGAATTCACAATGAAAAAGCTTGAGACACTGGAAGAGAGAGACTCCAACTCGGGAAATTCACATGATAACCTAGGTTAATATCTAAGAAAGTGCTTCAAACACTAGGAATACGTGAATAAAGGGCCTTAATATCTGTAACACATTGTTTCCTGACAAGGAAATCGTGTTCAAAGAACATAGAACCCAGTTGGATACTGGTTACATTTATTATTCCGGACAATGAGTTGGCGATTTTGAAAGAAGCCTGGTTAGGCCATTAAACCGGATGTGATGACGTCACCAAGGGGGAGGGGCCACGTGGGCAGGCTTAATTGATCCCAGGTGATAATGATTTGGCCAGGGGACCAGCTGGGAGTGATGACGTCATCGAGATTAGTTCTGGTATTAGGGTTAGAGAATTGGGGCTCTGTTCATGGTTAGGGTTAGGATAAGGTTTTGGGCTAGGTAGGGTTCAGGCTCAGGTGTGGGCTAGGTTTAGGGTTTGGGTTAGAGGGTTAGGGACAGGGTTACGGTCGCAGTGTAGTAATGTTGGCTATTCACAATGAATGAGCTTCAATCACTGGACAATTTGGTGTGTAGCACTCAGAACGTACGACTCCAGACTAGGGAAATATTTAGAAATGTGCTTCACACAATAGGAATACATATTCCAATAGACTGAGTATCTGAACAGCACAATTTTGTCACTGGGAAATCTTGTTCAAACAGCTGAGAAGCGAGTGTGTGACACTGTTTACATTTATTTTTCCCGTCAAAAGGAGTTGGCGTTTTCGGGAAAAGGTTTTGGTGAAACACTGAAAAACTCATTTTCCTAGAGCTATCGAACAGTATGAAAGTATTGAGAACACTATGAAATAAAAATGTTAGTTAGGCTAGGGTTCAAGTAATGTTTTACTGTGCCTTTAAAAGCCGGTATGACACCGTGTTAAAATGAAAAGTCTCATTGCTCAAAACAACAGACAGGGGAATGGCAGAGTGTCTCTAGAACTCCTGGAATACGTTTTAGAACCGAACATCTCTACTGAATTTTGAAATACTGAGAATTTGTATCCAAAGCGCTGTGAAAGGTAGGATAGACTGTCAAGTGGTAATAATGTTGAAGTGCTGGTATATTTGTAAAAAGGTTGTTTTACCAAATTAGAATTCACAATGAAAAAGCTTGAGACACTGGAAGAGAGAGACTCCAACTCGGGAAATTCACATGATAACTAGGTTAATATCTAAGAAAGTGCTTCAAACACTAGGAATACGTGAATAAGGGCCTTAATATCTGTAACACATTGTTTCCTGACAAGGAAATCGTGTTCAAAGAACATAGAACGAGTTGGATACTGGTTACATTTATTATTCCGGGACAATGAGTTGGCGATTTTGAAAGAAGCCTGGTTAGGCCATTAAACGGATGTGATGACGTCACCAAGGGGGAGGGGCCACGTGGGCAGGCTTAATTGATCCCAGGTGATAATGATTTGGCCAGGGGACCAGCTGGGAGTGATGACGTCATCGAGATTAGTTCTGGTATTAGGGTTAGAGAATTGGGGCTCTGTTCATGGTTAGGGTTAGGATAGGTTTTGGGTAGGTAGGGTTCAGGCTCAGGTGTGGGCTAGGTTTAGGGTTTGGGTTAGAGGGTTAGGGACAGGGTTAGGTCGCAGTGTGTAATGTTGGTATTCACAATGAATGAGCTTCAATCATGGACAATTTGGTGTGTAGCATCAGAACTTACGACTCCAGATAGGGAAATATTTAGAAATGTGCTTCACACAATAGGAATACATATTCCAATAGATGAGTATCTGAACAGCACAATTTTGTCACTGGGAAATCTTGTTCAAACAGCTGAGAAGCGGTGTGACCTGTTTACATTTATTTTTCCCGTCAAAAGGAGTTGGCGTTTTCGGGAAAAGGTTTGGTGAACACTGAAATCATTTTCCTAGAGCTATCGAACAGTATGAAAGTATTGAGAACATATGAAATAAAAATGTTAGTTAGGCTAGGGTTCCAAGTAATGTTTTACTGTGCTTTAAAAGCCGGTATGACACGTGTTAAAATGAAAAGTCTCATTGCTCAAAACAAAGACCAGGGAATGGCAGAGTGTCTCTAGAACTCTGGAATACGTTTTAGAACCGAACATCTCTACTGAATTTTGAAATACTGAGAATTTGTATCCAAAGCGCTGTGAAGGTAGGATAGACTGTCAAGTGTAATAATGTTGAAAGTGTGGTATTTTGTAAAAGGTTGTTTTACCAATTAGAATTCACAATGAAAAAGCTTGAGACACTGGAAGAGAGAGACTCAACTCGGGAAATTCACATGATAACTAGGTTAATATCTAAGAAAGTGCTTCAAACACTAGGAATACGTGAATAAAGGGCTTAATATCTGTAAACATTGTTTCCTGACAAGGAAATGTGTTCAAAGAACATAGAACCGAGTTGGATATGGTTACATTTATTATTCGGACAATGAGTTGGCCATTTTGAAAGAAGCCTGGTTAGGCATTAACGGATGGATGACGTCACAAGGGGAGGCACGTGGCAGTTAATTGTCCAGGTATAATGATTGGCAGGACAGCTGGAGTGATGAATCGAGATTAGTTCTGGTATAGGGTAGGATTGGGCTGTCATGGTAGGTTAGGATAAGGTTGGTAGTGGTCAGGCTCAGGTGTGGGCAGTTAGGTTGGTTAGAGGTAGGAGGTAGTCAGTGTAGTGTTGGTATTCCAATGAATGAGTCAATAGACAATTTGGTGTGTAGCATCGACTTACGACCAGATAGGGAATATGAAATTGTTAAATAGGAATATTCATAGACGTTGACGCAAATTTTGTCATGGGAAATTGTTCAAGCTAGACGTGTGAACTTTTAATTATTTGTCAGGAGTTGGTTTGGGAAAAGTTTTGTGAAACATGAAATTTTCTAGAGTATCGACAGATGAATATGAGACACTATGAAATAAATGTTGTAGTAGGTTCAGTAGTTTTCTGCTTAAAAAGCGTGACCGTGTTAAAATGAAGTTCATTGTCAAAAAACGACCAGGGGAGCAGAGTGTGAATCTGGATAGTTTTGAACGAAATTACTGAATTGAAATTGAGAATTGTATCCAAGCGCTGTGAAGGTGAAGACTGTAGTGGTAAATGTTAAGTGTGGTATATTTAAAAGGTGTTACCAAATTAGAATACAATGAAAGCTTGAGCTGGAGAGAGGACTCAACTGAAATTCAAGATACAGTATATCTAGAAGCTTCAACAGAATAGTGAAAGGCTTCTGTAAACATTGTTTCGCAGGAATGTGTAAAGAAATGAAGAGT
>JAULJE010000181.1:0-31456 GCA_030846915.1 Cnephaeus nilssonii
CCCAGGTGATAATGATGTGGCCAGGGGACCAGCTGGGAATGATGACGTCATCGAGATTAGTTCTGGTATTAGGGTTAGAGAATTGGGGCTCTGTTCATGGTTAGGGTTAGGATAAGGTTTTGGGCTAGGTAGGGTTCAGGCTCAGGTGTGGGCTAGGTTTAGGGTTTGGGTTAGAGGGTTAGGGACAGGGTGACGGTCACAGTGTAGTAATGTTGGCTATTCACAATGAATGAGCTTCAATCACTGGACAATTTGGTGTGTACCACTCAGAACTTACGACTCCAGACTAGGGAAATATTTAGAAATGTGCTTCACACAATAGGAATACATATTCCAATAGACTGAATATCTGAACAGCACAATTTTTTCACTGGGAAATCTTGTTCAAACAGCTGAGAAGCCAGTGTGACACTGTTTACATTTATTTTTCCCGTCAAAAGGAGTTGGCGTTTTCGGGAAAAGGTTTTGGTGAAACAATGAAAAACTCATTTTCCTAGAGCTATCGAACAGTATGAAAGTATTGAGAACACTATGAAATAAAAATGTTAGTTAGGTTAGGGTTCCAAGTAATGTTTTACTGTGCCTTTAAAAAGCCGGTATGACACCCGTGTTAAAATGAAAAGTCTCATTGCTCAAAACAACAGACCAGGGGAATGGCACAGTGTCTCTAGAACTCCTGCAATATGTTTTAGAACCCGAACATCTCTACTGAATTTTGAAATACTGAGAATTTGTATCCAAAGCCCTGTGAAAGGAAGGATATACTGTCAAGTGGTAATAATGTTGAAAGTGCTGGTATATTTGTAAAAAAGGTTGTTTTACCAAAATAGAATTCAAGATGAAAAAGCTTGAGACACTGGAAGAGAGAGACTCCAACTCGGGAAATTCACAATGATTACCTAGGTTAATATCTAAGAAAGTGCTTCAAACACTAGGAATACGTGAATAAAGGGCCTTAATATCTGTAACACATTGTTTCCTGACAAGGAAATCGTTTTCAAAGAACAAAGAACCGAGTTGGATACTGGTTACATTTATTATTCCCGGACAATGAGTTGGCGATTTTGAAAGAAGCCTGGTTAGGCCATTAAACCGGATGTGATGACGTCACCAAGGGGGAGGGGCCACGTGGGCAGGCTTAATTGATCCCAGGTGATAATGATGTGGCCAGGGGACCAGCTGGGAATGATGACGTCATCGAGATTAGTTCTGGTATTAGGGTTAGAGAATTGGGGCTCTGTTCATGGTTAGGGTTAGGATAAGGTTTTGGGCTAGGTAGGGTTCAGGCTCAGGTGTGGGCTAGGTTTAGGGTTTGGGTTAGAGGGTTAGGGACAGGGTGACGGTCACAGTGTAGTAATGTTGGCTATTCACAATGAATGAGCTTCAATCACTGGACAATTTGGTGTGTACCACTCAGAACTTACGACTCCAGACTAGGGAAATATTTAGAAATGTGCTTCACACAATAGGAATACATATTCCAATAGACTGAATATCTGAACAGCACAATTTTTTCACTGGGAAATCTTGTTCAAACAGCTGAGAAGCCAGTGTGACACTGTTTACATTTATTTTTCCCGTCAAAAGGAGTTGGCGTTTTCGGGAAAAGGTTTTGGTGAAACAATGAAAAACTCATTTTCCTAGAGCTATCGAACAGTATGAAAGTATTGAGAACACTATGAAATAAAAATGTTAGTTAGGTTAGGGTTCCAAGTAATGTTTTACTGTGCCTTTAAAAAGCCGGTATGACACCCGTGTTAAAATGAAAAGTCTCATTGCTCAAATCAACAGACCAGGGGAATGGCACAGTGTCTCTAGAACTCCTGCAATATGTTTTAGAACCCGAACATCTCTACTGAATTTTGAAATACTGAGAATTTGTATCCAAAGCGCTGTGAAAGGAAGGATATACTGTCAAGTGGTAATAATGTTGAAAGTGCTGGTATATTTGTAAAAAAGGTTGTTTTACCAAAATAGAATTCAAGATGAAAAAGCTTGAGACACTGGAAGAGAGAGACTCCAACTCGGGAAATTCACAATGATTACCTAGGTTAATATCTAAGAAAGTGCTTCAAACACTAGGAATACGTGAATAAAGGGCCTTAATATCTGTAACACATTGTTTCCTGACAAGGAAATCGTGTTCAAAGAACATAGAACCGAGTTGGATACTGGTTACATTTATTATTCAGGGACAATGAGTTGGCGATTTTGAAAGAAGCCTGGTTAGGCCATTAAACCGGATGTGATGACGTCTACAAGGGGGAGGGGCCACGTGGGCAGGCTTAATTGATCCCAGGTGATAATGATTTGGCCAGGGGACCAGCTGGGAATGGTGATGTCATCGAGATTAGTTCTGGTATTAGGGTTAGAGAATTGGGGCTCTGTTCATGGTTAGGGTTAGGATACGGTTTTGGGCTAGGTAGGGTTCAGGCTCAGGTGTGGGCTAGGTTTAGGGTTTGGGTTAGAGGGTTAGGGACAGGGTGATGGTCACAGTGTACTAATGTTGGCTATTCACAATGAATGAGCTTCAATCACTGGACAATTTGGTGTGTAGCACTCAGAACTTACGACTCCAGACTAGGTAAATATTGAGAAATGTGCTTCACACAATAGGAATACATATTCCAATAGACTGAATATCTGAACAGCACAATTTTTTCATTGGTAAATCTTGTTCAAACAGCTGAGAAGCGAGTGTGACACTGTTTACATTTTTATTTCCCGTCAAAAGGAGTTGGCGTTTTTGGGAAAAGGTTTTGGTGAAACACTGAAAAACTCATTTTCCTAGAGGTATCTAACAGTATGAAAGTATTGAGAACACTATGAAATAAAAATGTTAGTTAGGCTAGGGTTCCAAGTAATGTTTTACTGTGCCTTTAAAAAGCCGGTATGACACCCGTGTTAAAATGAAAAGTCTCATTGCTCAAAAAAAAAGACCAGGGGAATGGCACAGTGTCTCTAGAACTCCTACAATATGTTTTAGAACCCGAACATCTCTACTGAATTTTGAAATACTGAGAATTTGTATCCAAAGCGCTGTGAAAGGAAGGATATACTGTCAAGTGGTAATAATGTTGAAAGTGCTGGTATATTTGTAAAAAAGGTTGTTTTACCAAATTAGAATTCAAGATGAAAAAGCTTGAGAGACTGGAAGAGAGAGACTCCAACTCGGGAAATTCACAATGATTACCTAGGTTAATATCTAAGAAAGTGCTTCAAACACTAGGAATACGTGAATATAGGGCCTTAATATCTGTAACACATTGTTTCCTGACAAGGAAATCGTTTTCAAAGAACAAAGAACCGAGTTGGATACTGGTTACATTTATTATTCCCGGACAATGAGTTGGCGATTTTGAAAGAAGCCTGGTTAGGCCATTAAACCGGATGTGATGACGTCACCAAGGGGGAGGGGCCACGTGGGCAGGCTTAATTGATCCCAGGTGATAATGATGTGGCCAGGGGACCAGCTGGGAGTGATGACGTCATCGAGATTAGTTCTGGTATTAGGGTTAGAGAATTGGGGCTCTGTTCATGGTTAGGGTTAGGATAAGGTTTTGGGCTAGGTAGGGTTCAGGCTGAGGTGTGGGCTAGGTTTAGGGTTTGGGTTAGAGGGTTAGGGACAGGGTGACGGTCACAGTGTAGTAATGTTGGCTATTCACAATGAATGAGCTTCAATCACTGGACAATTTGGTGTGTACCACTCAGAACTTACGACTCCAGACTAGGGAAATATTTAGAAATGTGCTTCACACAATAGGAATACATATTCCAATAGACTGAATATCTGAACAGCACAATTTTTTCACTGGGAAATCTTGTTCAAACAGCTGAGAAGCAAGTGTGACACTGTTTACATTTATTTTTCCCGTCAAAAGGAGTTGGCGTTTTCAGGAAAAGGTTTTGGTGAAACACTGAAAAACTCATTTTCCTAGAGCTATCGAACAGTATGAAAGTATTGAGAACACTATGAAATAAAAATGTTAGTTAGGCTAGGGTTCCAAGTAATGTTTTACTGTGCCTTTAAAAAGCCGGTATGACACCCGTGTTAAAATGAAAAGTCTCATTGCTCAAAACAACAGACCAGGGGAATGGCACAGTGTCTCTAGAACTCCTGCAATATGTTTTAGAACCCGAACATCTCTACTGAATTTTGAAATACTGAGAATTTGTATCCAAAGCGCTGTGAAAGGAAGGATATACTGTCAAGTGGTAATAATGTTGAAAGTGCTGGTATATTTGTAAAAAAGGTTGTTTTACCAAAATAGAATTCAAGATGAAAAAGCTTGAGACACTGGAAGAGAGAGACTCCAACTCGGGAAATTCACAATGATTACCTAGGTTAATATCTAAGAAAGTGCTTCAAACACTAGGAATACGTGAATAAAGGGCCTTAATATCTGTAACACATTGTTTCCTGACAAGGAAATCGTTTTCAAAGAACAAAGAACCGAGTTGGATACTGGTTACATTTATTATTCCCGGACAATGAGTTGGCGATTTTGAAAGAAGCCTGGTTAGGCCATTAAACCGGATGTGATGACGTCACCAAGGGGGAGGGGCCACGTGGGCAGGCTTAATTGATCCCAGGTGATAATGATGTGGCCAGGGGACCAGCTGGGAATGATGACGTCATCGAGATTAGTTCTGGTATTAGGGTTAGAGAATTGGGGCTCTGTTCATGGTTAGGGTTAGGATAAGGTTTTGGGCTAGGTAGGGTTCAGGCTCAGGTGTGGGCTAGGTTTAGGGTTTGGGTTAGAGGGTTAGGGACAGGGTGACGGTCACAGTGTAGTAATGTTGGCTATTCACAATGAATGAGCTTCAATCACTGGACAATTTGGTGTGTACCACTCAGAACTTACGACTCCAGACTAGGAAATATTTAGAAATGTGCTTCACACAATAGGAATACATATTCCAATAGACTGAATATCTGAACAGCACAATTTTTTCACTGGAAATCTTGTTCAAACAGCTGAGAAGCAGTGTGACACTGTTTACATTTATTTTTCCCGTCAAAAGGAGTTGGCGTTTTTCGGGAAAAGGTTTTGGTGAAACAATGAAAAACTCATTTTCCTAGAGCTATCGAACAGTATGAAAGTATTGAGAACACTATGAAATAAAAATGTTAGTTAGGTTAGGGTTCCAAGTAATGTTTTACTGTGCCTTTAAAAAGCCGGTATGACACCCGTGTTAAAATGAAAAGTCTCATTGCTCAAAAACAACAGACCAGGGGAATGGCACAGTGTCTCTAGAACTCCTGCAATATGTTTTAGAACCCGAACATCTCTACTGAATTTTGAAATACTGAGAATTTGTATCCAAAGCGCTGTGAAAGGAAGGATATACTGTCAAGTGGTAATAATGTTGAAAGTGCTGGTATATTGTAAAAAAGGTTGTTTTACCAAAATAGAATTCAAGATGAAAAAGCTTGAGACACTGGAAGAGAGAGACTCCAACTCGGGAAATTCACAATGATTACCTAGGTTAATATCTAAGAAAGTGCTTCAAACACTAGGAATACGTGAATAAAGGGCCTTAATATCTGTAACACATTGTTTCCTGACAAGGAAATCGTGTTCAAAGAACATAGAACCGAGTTGGATACTGGTTACATTTATTATTCAGGGACAATGAGTTGGCGATTTTGAAAGAAGCCTGGTTAGGCCATTAAACCAGATGTGATAACGTCTACAAGGGGGAGGGGCCACGTGGCAGGCTTAATTGATCCCAGGTGATAATGATTTGGCCAGGGGACCAGCTGGGAATGGTGATGTCATCGAGATTAGTTCTGGTATTAGGGTTAGAGAATTGGGGCTCTGTTCATGGTTAGGGTTAGGATACGGTTTTGGGCTAGGTAGGGTTCAGGCTCAGGTGTGGGCTAGGTTTAGGGTTTGGGTTAGAGGGTTAGGGACAGGGTGATGGTCACAGTGTACTAATGTTGGCTATTCACAATGAATGAGCTTCAATCACTGGACAATTTGGTGTGTAGCACTCAGAACTTACGACTCCAGACTAGGTAAATATTGAGAAATGTGCTTCACACAATAGGAATACATATTCCAATAGACTGAATATCTGAACAGCACAATTTTTTCACTGGTAAATCTTGTTCAAACAGCTGAGAAGCGAGTGTGACACTGTTTACATTTTTATTTCCCGTCAAAAGGAGTTGGCGTTTTTGGGAAAAGGTTTTGGTGAAACACTGAAAAACTCATTTTCCTAGAGGTATCTAACAGTATGAAAGTATTGAGAACACTATGAAATAAAATGTTAGTTAGGCTAGGGTTCCAAGTAATGTTTTACTGTGCCTTTAAAAAGCCGGTATGACACCCGTGTTAAAATGAAAAGTCTCATTGCTCAAAAAAAAAGACCAGGGGAATGGCACAGTGTCTCTAGAACTCTACAATATGTTTTAGAACCCGAACATCTCTACTGAATTTTGAAATACTGAGAATTTGTATCCAAAGCGCTGTGAAAGGAAGGATATACTGTCAAGTGGTAATAATGTTGAAAGTGCTGGTATATTTGTAAAAAAGGTTGTTTTACCAAATTAGAATTCAAGATGAAAAAGCTTGAGAGACTGGAAGAGAGAGACTCCAACTCGGGAAATTCACAATGATTACCTAGGTTAATATCTAAGAAAGTGCTTCAAACACTAGGAATACGTGAATATAAGGGCCTTAATATCTGTAACACATTGTTTCCTGACAAGGAAATCGTTTCAAAGAACAAAGAACCGAGTTGGATACTGGTTACATTTATTATTCCCGGACAATGAGTTGGCGATTTTGAAAGAAGCCTGGTTAGGCCATTAAACCGGATGTGATGACGTCACCAAGGGGGGGGGCCACGTGGGCAGGCTTAATTGATCCCAGGTGATAATGATGTGGCCAGGGGACCAGCTGGGAGTGATGACGTCATCGAGATTAGTTCTGGTATTAGGGTTAGAGAATTGGGGCTCTGTTCATGGTTAGGGTTAGGATAAGGTTTTGGGCTAGGTAGGGTTCAGGCTAGGTGTGGGCTAGGTTTAGGGTTTGGGTTAGAGGGTTAGGGACAGGGTGACGGTCACAGTGTATAATGTTGGCTATTCACAATGAATGAGCTTCAATCACTGGACAATTTGGTGTGTAGCACTCAGAACTTACGACTCCAGACTAGGAAATATTTAGAAATGTGCTTCACACAATAGGAATACATATTCCAATAGACTGAATATCTGAACAGCACAATTTTTTCACTGGGAAATCTTGTTCAAACAGCTGAGAAGCAAGTGTGACACTGTTTACATTTATTTTTCCCGTCAAAAGGAGTTGGCGTTTTCAGGAAAAGGTTTTGGTGAAACACTGAAAAACTCATTTTCCTAGAGCTATCGAACAGTATGAAAGTATTGAGAACACTATGAAATAAAAATGTTAGTTAGGCTAGGGTTCCAAGTAATGTTTTACTGTGCCTTTAAAAAGCCGGTATGACACCCGTGTTAAAATGAAAAGTCTCATTGCTCAAAACAACAGACCAGGGGAATGGCAGAGTGTCTCTAGAACTCCTGCAATATGTTTTAGAACCCGAACATCTCTACTGAATTTTGAAATACTGAGAATTTGTATCCAAAGCGCTGTGAAAGGAAGGATAGACTGTCAAGTGGTAATAATGTTGAAAGTGCTGGTATATTTGTAAAAAAGGTTGTTTTACCAAATTAGAATTCACGATGAAAAAGCTTGAGATACTGGAAGAGAGAGACTCCAACTCGGGAAATTCACAATGATTACCTAGGTTAATATCTAAGAAAGTGCTTCAAACACTAGGAATACGTGAATAAAGGGCCTTAATATCTGTAACACATTGTTTCCTGACAAGGAAATCGTGTTCAAAGAACATAGAACCGAGTTGGATACTGGTTACATTTATTATTCAGGGACAATGAGTTGGCGATTTTGAAAGAAGCCTGGTTAGGCCATTAAACCGGATGTGATGACGTCACCAAGGGGGAGGGGCCACGTGGGCAGGCTTAATTGATCCCAGGTGATAATGATTTGGCCAGGGGACCAGCTGGGAGTGATGACGTCATCGAGATTAGTTCTGGTATTAGGGTTAGAGAATTGGGGCTCTGTTCATGGTTAGGGTTAGGATAAGGTTTTGGGCTAGGTAGGGTTCAGGCTCAGGTGTGGGCTAGGTTTAGGGTTTGGGTTAGAGGGTTAGGGACAGGGTGACGGTCACAGTGTAGTAATGTTGGCTATTCACATGAATGAGCTTCAATCACTGGACAATTTGGTGTGTAGCACTCAGAACTTACGACTCCAGACTAGGGAAATATTTAGAAATGTGCTTCACACAATAGGAATACATATTCCAATAGACTGAATATCTGAACAGCACAATTTTGTCACTGGGAAATCTTGTTCAAACAGCTGAGAAGCGAGTGTGACACTGTTTATATTTATTTTTCCCGTCAAAAGGAGTTGGCGTTTTGGGAAAAGGTTTTGGTGAAACACTGAAAAACTCATTTTCCTAGAGCTATCGACAGTATGAAAGTATTGAGAACACTATGAAATAAAAATGTTAGTTAGGCAGGGTTCCAAGTAATGTTTTACTGTGCCTTTAAAAAGCCGGTATGACACCCGTGTTAAAATGAAAAGTCTCATTGCTCAAAACAACAGACCAGGGGAATGGCACAGTGTCTCTAGAACTCCTGAATAGTTTTAGAACCCGAACATCTCTACTGAATTTTGAAATACTGAGAATTTGTATCCAAAGCGCTGTGAAAGGTAGGATAGACTTTTCAAGTGGTAATAATGTTGAAAGTGCTGGTATATTTGTAAAAAAGGTTGTTTTACCAAATTAGAATTCACAGATGAAAAAGCTTGAGACACTGGAAGAGAGAGACTCCAACTCGGGAAATTCACAATGATTACCTAGGTTAATATCTAGACAGTGCTTCAAACACTAGGAATACGTGAATAAAGGGCCTTAATATCTGTAACACATTATTTCCTGACAAGGAAATCGTGTTCAAAGAACATTGAACCGAGTTGGATACTGGTTACATTTATTATTCCGGGACAATGAGTTGGCGATTTTGAAAGAAGCCTGGTTAGGCCATTAAACCGGATGTGATGACGTCACCAAGGGGGAGGGGCCACGTGGGCAGGCTTAATTGATCCCAGTGATAATGATTTGGCCAGGGGACCAGCTGGGAGTGATGACGTCATCGAGATTAGTTCTGGTATTAGGGTTAGAGAATTGGGGCTCTGTTCATGGTTAGGGTTAGGATAAGGTTTTGGGCTAGGTAGGGTTCAGGCTCAGGTGTGGGCTAGGTTTAGGGTTTGGGTTAGAGGGTTAGGGACAGGGTTACGGTCACAGTGTAGTAATGTTGGCTATTCACAATGAATGAGCTTCAATCACTGGACAATTTGGTGTGTAGCACTCAGAACTTACGACTCCAGACTAGGGAAATATTTAGAAATGTGCTTCACACAATAGGAATACATATTCCAATAGACTGAATATCTGAACAGCACAATTTTTCACTGGGAAATCTTGTTCAAACAGCTGAGAACGCGTGTGACACTGTTTATATTTATTTTTCCCGTCAAAAGGAGTTGGCGTTTTGAGGAAAAGGTTTTGGTGAAACACTGAAAAACTCATTTTCCTAGAGCTATCGACACAGTATGAAAGTATTGAGAACACTATGAAATAAAAATGTTAGTTAGGCCTAGGGTTCCAAGTAATGTTTTACTGTGCCTTTAAAAAGCCGGTATGACACCCGTGTTAAAATGAAAAGTCTCATTGCTCAAAACAACAGACCAGGGGAATGGCACAGTGTCTCTAGAACTCCTGGAATATGTTTTAGAACCCGAACATCTCTACTGAATTTTGAAATACTGAGAATTTGTATCCAAAGCGCTGTGAAAGGTAGGATAGACTTTCAAGTGGTAATAATGTTGAAAGTGCTGCTATATTTGTAAAAAAGGTTGTTTTACCAAATTAGAATGCACAATGAAAAAGCTTGAGACACTGGAAGAGAGAGACTCCAACTCGGGAAATTCACAATGATAACCTAGGTTAATATCTATGACAGTGCTTCAAACACTAGGAATACGTGAATAAAGGGCCTTAATATCTGTAACACATTATTTCCTGACAAGGAAATCGTGTTCAAAGAACATTGAACCGAGTTGGATACTGGTTACAATTATTATTCCGGGACAATGAGTTGGCGATTTTGAAAGAAGCCTGGTTAGGCCATTAAACCGGATGTGATGATGTCACCAAGGGGGAGGGGCCACGTGGGCAGGCTTAATTGATCCCAGTTGATAATGATTTGGCCAGGGGACCAGCTGGGAGTGATGACGTCATCGAGATTAGTTCTGGTATTAGGGTTAGAGAATTGGGGCTCTGTTCATGGTTAGGGTTAGGATAAGGTTTTGGGCTAGGTAGGGTTCAGGCTCAGGTGTGGGCTAGGTTTAGGGTTTGGGTTGGAGGGTTAGGGACAGGGTGAAGGTCACAGTGTAGTAATGTTGGCTATTCACAGTGAATGAGCTTCCATCACTGGACAATTTGGTGTGTAGCACTCAGAACTTACGACTCCAGACTAGGGAAATATTTAGAAATGTGCTTCACACAATAGGAATACATATTCCAATAGACTGAATATCTGAACAGCACAATTTTTTCACTGAGAAATCTTGTTTAAACAGCTGAGAAGCGAGTGTGACACTGTTTACATTTTTATTTCCCGTCAAAAGGAGTTGGCGTTTTCGGGAAAAGGTTTTGGTGAAACACTGAAAAACTCATTTTCCTAGAGCTATCGAACAGTATTAAAGTATTGAGAACACTCTGAAATAAAAATGTTAGTTAGGCAAGGGTTCTAACTAATGTGTTACTGTGCCTTTAAAAAGCCGGTATGACACCCGTGTTAAAATGAAAAGTCACATTGCTCAAAAAAACAGACCAGGGGAATGGCAGAGTGTCTCTAGAACTCCTGCAATATGTTTTAGAACCCGAACATCTCTACTGAATTTTGAAATATTGAGAATTTGTATCCAAAGCGCTGTGAAAGGAAGGATAGACTGTCAAGTGGTAATAATGTTGAAAGTGCTGGTATATTTGTAAAAAAGTTTGTTTTACCAAATTAGAATTCACAATGAAAAAGCTTGAGACACTGGAAGAGAGAGACTCCAACTCGGGAAATTCACAATGATTACCTAGGTTAATATCTAAGAAAGTGCTTCAAACACTAGGAATACGTGAATAAAGGGCCTTAATATCTGTAACACATTGTTTCCTGACAAGGAAATCGTGTTCAAAGAACATAGAACCGAGTTGGATACTGGTTACATTTATTATTCAGGGACAATGAGTTGGCGGTTTTGAAAGAAGCCTGGTTAGGCCATTAAACCGGATGTGATGACGTCACCAAGGGGGAGGGGCTAGGTGGGCAGGCTTAATTGATCCCAGGTGATAATGATTTATCCATGGGACCAGCTGGGAGTGATGACGTCATCGAGATTAGTTCTGGTATTAGGGTTAGAGAATTGGGGCTCTGTTCATGGTTAGGGTTAGGATAAGGTTTTGGGCTAGGTAGGGTTCAGGCTCAGGTGTGGGCTAGGTTTAGGTTTTGGGTTAGAGGGTTAGAGACAGGGTTACGGTCACAGTGTAGTAATGTTGGCTATTCACAATGAATGAGCTTCAATCACTGGACAATTTGGTTGGTAGCACTCAGAACTTACGACTCCTGACTAGGGAAATATTTAGAAATGTGCTTCACACAATAGGAATACATATTCCAATAGACTGAATATCTGAACAGCACAATTTTGTCACTGGGAAATCTTGTTCAAACAGCTGAGAAGCGAGTGTGACACTGTTTACATTTATTTTTCCCGTCAAAAGGAATTGGCGTTTTCCGGAAAAGGTTTTGGTGAAACACTGAAAAACTCATTTTCCTAGAGGTATCGAACAGTATGAAAGTATTGAGAACACTATGAAATAAAAATGTTTGTTAGGCTAGGGTTCCAAGTAATGTTTTTACTGTGCCTTTAGAAAGCCGGTATGACACCCGTGTTAAAATGAAAAGTCTCATTGCTCAAAACAACAGACCAGGGGAATGGCAGAGTGTCTCTAGAACTCCTGGAATACGTTTTAGAACCCGAACATCTCTACTGAATTTTGAAACACTGAGAATTTGTATCCAAAGCGCTGTGAAAGGTAGGATAGACTGTCAAGTGGTAATAATGTTGAAAGTGCTGGTATATTTGGAAAAAAGTTTGTTTTACCAAATTAGAATTCACAATGAAAAAGCTTGAGACACTGGAAGAGAGAGACTCCAACTCGGGAAATTCACAATGATTACCTAGGTTAATATCTAAGAAAGTGCTTCAAACACTAGGAATACGTGAATAAAGGGCCTTAATATCTGTAACACATTGTTTCCTGACAAGGAAATCGTGTTCAAAGAACATAGAACCGAGTTGGATACTGGTTACATTTATTATTCAGGGACAATGAGTTGGCGGTTTTGAAAGAAGCCTGGTTAGGCCATTAAACCGGATGTGATGATGTCACCAAGGGGGAGGGGCCACGTGGGCAGGCTTAATTGATCCCAGGTGATAATGATTTGGCCAGGGGACCCGCTGGGAGTGATGACGTCATCAAGATTAGTTCTGGTATTAGGGTTAGAGAATTGGGGCTCTGTTCATGCTTAGGGTTAGGATAAGGTTTTGGGCTAGGTAGGTTCAGGCTCAGGTGTGGGCTAGGTTTAGGTTTTGGGTTAGAGGGTTAGGGACAGGCTTACGGTCACAGTGTAGTAATGTTGGCTATTCACACTGAATGAGCTTCAATCACTGGACAATTTGGTGTGTAGCACTCAGAACTTACGAGTCCAGACTAGGGAAATATTTAGAAACTAGTAGCCCGTTTGCACGAAGATTCGTGCAATAGACCTTCATTCACCTGGCTGCCTGCACCAGTTTTCTGCCGGCACCAGGGACCCAGGCCTTGGCTGTGGCCACCGCCTTCTGCCTTTTTCAGGGTCGGGGCTTGGCCCCGGGCGGTGGCCTTGGGCTCATCGGCACCCAACATCCTTGCTAAGGATCGCAGGAGCCGACCCCCAGTGGTTTCCTGCGAGCCCTGCAGGCTGCCCACTGGTGCCCAAGGCCGGGAAAGCCTCCGCCCCAGGCTTTCCTGGCCTTGGGCTCGCTGCACCCAGAGTCCCTGCTACCTATCACAGGAGCCGACCCCCAGTGTTTTCCTGTGATCAGTGCAGGCTCCCCGCTGGTGCTCAAGGCCCAGAAAGCCTCAGCCCCTGGGACCCCCGGGAGCGGCGGGAGGGGCGGGATGGGCACGGCCAATCCCCCCCCAGGTGGCCAATCAACCCAGAACCCCTGGGAGGGGCGGGAGTGGCGGGGCCACGCCCCCCCGGGTGGCCGATTGACCCCCGGAACCCCCATGAGCGGCGGGAGGGGCGGGATGGGCCTGGCCACGCCCCCCCTGGTGGCCCATCGCCCCCGGGACCCCTGGGAGGGGCGGGAGGGGCCAGCCACGCCCCCCCAGGTGTCCGATCGACACCCGGGACCCCCAGGAGGGGCGGGAGGGGCCCGGCCACGCCCCCCCAAGTGGCCGGTCGACCCCCCGGACCCACGGGAGGGGCGGGAGGGGCCGGGCCACGCCCCCCCGGGGTGCCGATCGCCCCAGGCACTCCCGGGAGTGGCTGAATGGGCCCGGCTACGCCCCCCCCGGGGTGCCGATGGGCCCGGCCACGCCCCCCGGGGTGCCGATGGCCCCAGGCACCCCCGGGAACAGCCGCATGGGCCCGGCCACTGGGCACCGCCATCTTGATCTTCTCAATGGCGGTTATGCCACCATGAGTCCCGCCCCCAGCCTCCTGCAGGCCCAATCGTGGGCATAGCGGAGGTGCGGTCAATTTGCATGTTTCTCTATTATAAGGTAAGATGTGCTTCACACAATAGGAATACATATTCCAATAGAATGAATATCTGAACAGCACAATTTTGTCACTGGGAAATCTTGTTCAAACAGCTGAGAAGCGAGTGTGACACTGTTTACATTTATTTTTCCCGTCAAAAGGAGTTGGCGTTTTCGGAAAAAGGCTTTGGTGAAACACTGAAAAACTCATTTTCCTAGAGCTATCGAACAGTATGAAAGTACTGAGAACACTATGAAATAAAAATGTTAGTTAGGCTAGGGTTCCAAGTAATGTTTTACTGTGCCTTTAAAAAGCCGGTATGACACCCGTGTTAAAATGAAAAGTCTCATTGCTCAAAACAACAGACCAGGGGAATAGCAGAGTGTCTCTAGAACTCCTGGAATACGTTTTAGAACCCGAACATCTCTACTGAATTTTGAAATACTGAGAATTTGTATCCAAAGCGCTGTGAAAGGTAGGATAGACTGTCAAGTGGTAATAATGTTGAAAGTGCTGGTATATTTGTAAAAAAGGTTGTTTTACCAAATTAGAATTCACAATGAAAAAGCTTGAGACACTGGAAGAGAGAGACTCCAACTCGGGAAATTCACACTGATAACCTAGGTAAATATCTAAGAAAGTGCTTCAAACACTAGGAATACGTGAATAAAGGGCCTTAATATCTGTAACACATTGTTTCCTGACAAGGAAAACGTGTTCAAAGAACATAGAACCGAGTTGGATACTGGTTACATTTATTATTCCGGGACAATGAGTTGGCGATGTTGAAAGAAGCCTGGTTAGGCCATTAAACCGGATGTGATGACGTCACCAAGGGGGAGGGGCCACGTGGGCAGGCTTAATTGATCCCAGGTGATAATGATTTGGCCAGGGGACCAGCTGGGAATGGTGACGTCATCGAGATTAGTTCTGGTATTAGGGTTAGAGAATTGGGGCTCTGTTCATGGTTAGGGTTAGGATACGGTTTTGGGCTAGGTGGGGTTCAGGATCAGGTGTGGGCTAGGTTTAGGGTTTGGGTTAGAGGGTTAGGGACAGGGTGATGGTCACAGTGTACTAATGTTGGCTATTCACAATGAATGAGCTTCAATCACTGGACATTTTGGTGTGTAGCACTCAGAACTTACGACTCCAGACTAGGGAAATATTAGAAATGTGCTTCACACAATAGGAATACATATTCCAATAGACTGAGTATCTGAACAGCACAATTTTGTCACTGGGAAATCTTGTTCAAACAGCTGAGAAGCCAGTGTGACACTGTTTACATTTATTTTTCCCGTCAAAAGGAGTTGGCGTTTTCGGGAAAAGGTTTTGGTGAAACACTGAAAATCTCATTTACCTAGAGCTATCGAACAGCATGAAAGTACTGAGAACACTATGAAATAAAAATGTTAGTTAGGCTAGGGTTCCAAGTAATGTTTTACTGTGCCTTTAAAAAGCCGGTATGACACCCGTGTTAAAATGAAAAGTCTCATTGCTCAAAACAACAGACCAGGGGAATGGCAGAGTGTCTCTAGAACTTCTGGAATACTTTTTAGAACCCGAACATCTCTACTGAATTTTGAAATACTGAGAATTTGTATCCAAAGCTCTGTGAAAGGTAGGATAGACTGTCAAGTGGTAATAATGTTGAAAGTGCTGGTATATTTGTAAAAAAGGTTGTTTTACCAAATTAGAATTCACAATGAAAAAGCTTGAGACACTGGAAGAGAGAGACTCCAACTCGGGAAATTCACACTGATAACCTAGGGTAATAACTAAGAAAGTGCTTCAAACACTAGGAATATGTGAATAAAGGGCCTTAATATCTGTAACACATTGTTTCCTGCCAAGGAAAACGTGTTCAAAGAACATAGAACCGAGTTGGATACTGGTTACATTTATTATTTCGGGACAATGAGTTGGCGATTTTGAAAGAAGCCTGGTGAGGCCATTAAACCGGATGTTATGACGTCACCAAGGGGGAGGGGCCACGTGGGCAGGCTTAATTGATCCCAGGTGATAATGATTTGTCCAGGGGACCAGCTGGGAGTGATGACGTCATCGAGATTAGTTCTGGTATTAGGGTTAGAGAATTGGGGCTCTGTTCATGGTTAGGGTTAGGATAAGGTTTTGGGCTAGGTAGGGTTCAGGCTCAGGTGTGGGCTAGGTTTAGGGTTTGGATAGAGGGTTAGGGACAAGGTTACGGTCACAGTGTAGTAATGTTGGCTATTCACAATGAATGAGCTTCAATCACTGGACAATTTGGTGTGTAGCACTCAGAACTTAGGACTCCAGACTAGGGAAATATTTAGAAATGTGCTTCACACAATAGGAATACATATTCCAATAGACTGAATATCTGAACAGCACAATTTTATCACTGGGAATTCTTGTTCAAACAACTGAGAAGCGAGTGTGACACTGTTTACATTTATTTTTCCCGTCAAAAGGAGTTGGCGTTTTCGGGAAAAGGTTTTGGTGAAACACTGAAAAACTCATTTTCCTAGAGATATTGAACAGTATGAAAGTATTGAGAACACTATGAATAAAAATGTTAGTCAGGCTAGGGTTCCAAGTAATGTTTTACTGTGCCTTTAAAAAGCCGGTATGACACCCGTGTTAAAATGAAAAGTCTCATTGCTCAAAACAACAGACCAGGGGAATGGCAGAGTGTTTCTAGAACTCCTGGAATACGTTTTAAAACCCGAACATCTCTACTGAATTTTGAAATACTGAGAATTTGTATCGAAAGCGCTGTGAAAGGTAGGATAGAATGTCAAGTGGTAATAATGTTGAAAGTGCTGGTATATTTGTAAAAAAGGTTGTTTTACCAAATTAGAATTCACAATGAAAAGCTTGAGACACTGGAAGAGAGAGACTCCAACTCGGGAAATTCACAATGATAACCTAGGTTAATATCTAAGAAAGTGCTTCAAACACTAGGAATACGTGAATAAAGGGCCTTAGTATCTGTAACACATTGTTTCCTGACAAGGAAATCGTGTTCAAAGAACATAGAACCGAGTTGGATACTGGTTACATTTATTATTCCGGGACAATGAGTTGGCGATTTTGAAAGAGGCCTGGTTAGGCCATTAAACAGGATGTGATGACGTCACCAAGGGGGAGGGGCCACGTGGGCAGGCTTAATTGATCCCAGGTGATAATGATTTGGCCAGGGGACCAGCTGGGAGTGATGACGTCATCGAGATTAGTTCTGGTATTAGGGTTAGAGAATTGGGGCTCTGTTCATGGTTAGGGTTAGGATAAGGTTTTGGGCTAGGTAGGGTTCAGGCTTAGGTGTGGGCTAGGTTTAGGGTTTGGTTTAGAGGGTTAGGGACAGGGTTACGGTCACAGTGTAGTAATGTTGGCTATTCACAATGAATGAGCTTTAATCACTGGACAATTTGTTGTGTAGCACTCAGAACTTACGACTCCAGACTAGGGAAGTATTTAGAAATGTGCTTCACACAATAGGAATACATATTCCAATAGACTGAATATCTGAACAGCACAATTTTGTCACTGGGAAATCTTGTTCAAACAGCTGAGAAGCGAGTGTGACACTGTTTACATTTATTTTTCCCGTCAAAAGGAGTTGGCGTTTTCGGGAAAAGGTTTTGGTGAAACACTGAAAAACTCATTTTCCTAGAGCTATCGAACAGCATGAAAGTATTGAGAACACTATGAAATAAAAATGTTAGTTAGGCTAGGGTTCCAAGTAATGTTTTACTGTGTCTTTAAAAAGCCGGTATGACACCCGTGTTAAAATGAAAAGTCTCATTGCTCAAAACAACAGAGCAGGGGAATGGCAGAGTGTCTCTAGAACTCCTGGAATACGTTTTAGAACCCGAACATATCTACTAAATTTTGAAATACTGAGAATTTGTATCCAAAGCGCTGTGAAAGGTAGGATAGACTGTCAAGTGGTAATAATGTTGAAAGTGCTGGTATATTTGTAAAAAAGGTTGTTTTACCAAATTAGAATTCACAATAAAAAAGCTTGAGACACTGGAAGAGAGAGACACCAACTCGGGAAATTCACAATGATAACCTAGGTTAATATCTAAGAAAATGCTTCAAAAACTAGGAATGCGTGAATAAAGGGCCTTAATATCTGTAACACATTGTTTCCTGACAAGGAAATCGTGTTCAAAGAACATAGATCCAAGTTGGTACTGGTTACATTTATTATTCTGGGACAATGAGTTGGCGATTTTGAAAGAGGCCTGGTTAGGCCATTAAACCGGATGTGATGATGTCACCAAGGGGGAGGGGCCACGTGGGCAGGCTTAATTGATCCCAGATGATAATGATTTGGCCAGGGGACTAGCTGGGAGTGATGACGTCATCGAGATTAGTTCTGGTATTAGGGTTAGAGAATTGGGCTCTGTTTATGGTTAGGGTTAGGATAAGGTTTTGGGCTAGGTAGGGTTCAGGCTTAGGTGTGGGCTAGGTTTAGGGTTTGGTTTAGAGGGTTAGGGACAAGGTTACGGTCACAGTGTAGTAATGTTGGCTATTGACAATGAATGAGCTTTAATCACTGGACAATTTGTTGTGTAGCACTCAGAACTTACGACTCCAGACTAGGGAAGTATTTAGAAATGTGCTTCACACAATAGGAATACATATTCCAATAGACTGAATATCTGAACAGCACAATTTTGTCACTGGGAAATCTTGTTCAAACAGCTGAGAAGCGAGTGTGACACTGTTTACATTTATTTTTCCCGTCAAAAGGAGTTGGCGTTTTCGGGAAAAGGTTTTGGTGAAACACTGAAAAACTCATTTTCCTAGAGCTATCGAACAGCATGAAAGTATTGAGAACACTATGAAATAAAAATGTTAGTTAGGCTATGGTTCCAAGTAATATTTTACAGTGCCTTTAAAAAGGCGGTATGACACCCATGTTAAAATGAAAAGTCTCATTGCTCAAAACAACAGACCAGGGGAATGGCAGAGTGTCTCTAGAACTCCTGGAATACGTTTTAGAACCCGAACATCTCTACTGAATTTTGAAATACTGAGAATTTGTATCCAAAGCACTGTGAAAGGTAGGATATAACTGTCAAGTGGTAATAATGTTGAAAGTGCTGGTATATTTGTAAAAAAGGTTGTTTTACCAAATTAGAATTCACAATGAAAAAGCTTGAGACACTGGAAGAGAGAGACTCCAACTCGGGAAATTCACAATGATAACCTAGGTTAATATCTAAGAAAGTGCTTCAAACACTAGGAATACGTGAATAAAGGGCCTTAATATCTGTAACACATTGTTTCCTGACAAGGAAATCGTGTTCAAAGAACATAGAACCGAGTTGGATACTGGTTACATTTATTATTCCAGGACAATGCGTTGGCGATTTTGAAAGAGGCCTGGTTAGGCCATTAAACCGGATGTGATGACGTCAACAAGGGGGAGGGGCCACGTGGGCAGGCTTAATTGATCCCAGGTGATAATGATTTGGCCATGGGACCAGCTGGGAGTGATGATGTCATGGAGATTAGTTCTGGTATTAGGGTTAGAGAATTGGGCTCTGTTCATGGTTAGGGTTAGAATAAGGTTTTGCGCTAGGAAGGGTTCAGGCTCAGGTGTGGGCTAGGTTGAGGGTTTGGGTTAGAGGGTTAGGGACAGGGTTACTGTCACAGTGTAGTAATATTGGCTATTCACAATGAATGAGCTTCAATCACTGGACAATTTGGTGTGTAGCACTCAGAACTTACGACTCCAGACTAGGGAAATATTTAGAAACGTGCTTCACACAATAGGAATACATATTCCAATAGACTGAATATCTGAACAGCACAATTTTGTCACTTGGAAATCTTGTTCAAACAGCTGAGAAGCGAGTGTGACACTGTTTACATTTATTTTTCCCGTCAAAAGGAGTTGGCGTTTTCGGGAAAAGGTTTTGGTGAAACACTGAAAAACTCATTTTCCTAGAGCTATCGAACAGCATGAAAGTATTGAGAACACTATGAAATAAAAATGTTAGTTAGGCTAGGGTTCCAAGTAATGTTTTACTGTGTCTTTAAAAAGCCGGTATGACACCCGTGTTAAAATGAAAAGTCTCATTGCTCAAAACAACAGAGCAGGGAATGGCAGAGTGTCTCTAGAACTCCTGGAATACGTTTTAGAACCCGAACATCTCTACTAAATTTTGAAATACTGAGAATTTGTATCCAAAGCGCTGTGAAAGGTAGGATAGACTGTCAAGTGGTAATAATGTTGAAAGTGCTGGTATATTTGTAAAAAAGGTTGTTTTACCAAATTAGAATTCACAATAAAAAAGCTTGAGACACTGGAAGAGAGAGACACCAACTCGGGAAATTCACAATGATAACCTAGGTTAATATCTAAGAAAATGCTTCAAAAACTAGGAATGCGTGAATAAAGGGCCTTAATATCTGTAACACATTGTTTCCTGACAAGGAAATCGTGTTCAAAGAACATAGATCCAAGTTGGTACTGGTTACATTTATTATTCTGGGACAATGAGTTGGCGATTTTGAAAGAGGCCTGGTTAGGCCATTAAACCGGATGTGATGATGTCACCAAGGGGGAGGGGCCACGTGGGCAGGCTTAATTGATCCCAGATGATAATGATTTGGCCAGGGACTAGCTGGGAGTGATGACGTCATCGAGATTAGTTCTGGTATTAGGGTTAGAGAATTGGGGCTCTGTTTATGGTTAGGGTTAGGATAAGGTTTTGGGCTAGGTAGGGTTCAGGCTTAGGTGTGGGCTAGGTTTAGGGTTTGGTTTAGAGGGTTAGGGACAAGGTTACGGTCACAGTGTAGTAATGTTGGCTATTGACAATGAATGAGCTTTAATCACTGGACAATTTGTTGTGTAGCACTCAGAACTTACGACTCCAGACTAGGGAAGTATTTAGAAATGTGCTTCACACAATAGGAATACATATTCCAATAGACTGAATATCTGAACAGCACAATTTTGTCACTGGGAAATCTTGTTCAAACAGCTGAGAAGCGAGTGTGACACTGTTTACATTTATTTTTCCCGTCAAAAGGAGTTGGCGTTTTCGGGAAAAGGTTTTGGTGAAACACTGAAAAACTCATTTTCCTAGAGCTATCGAACAGCATGAAAGTATTGAGAACACTATGAAATAAAAATGTTAGTTAGGCTATGGTTCCAAGTAATATTTTACAGTGCCTTTAAAAAGGCGGTATGACACCCATGTTAAAATGAAAAGTCTCATTGCTCAAAACAACAGACCAGGGGAATGGCAGAGTGTCTCTAGAACTCCTGGAATACGTTTTAGAACCCGAACATCTCTACTGAATTTTGAAATACTGAGAATTTGTATCCAAAGCACTGTGAAAGGTAGGATATACTGTCAAGTGGTAATAATGTTGAAAGTGCTGGTATATTTGTAAAAAAGGTTGTTTTACCAAATTAGAATTCACAATGAAAAAGCTTGAGACACTGGAAGAGAGAGACTCCAACTCGGGAAATTCACAATGATAACCTAGGTTAATATCTAAGAAAGTGCTTCAAACACTAGGAATACGTGAATAAAGGGCCTTAATATCTGTAACACATTGTTTCCTGACAAGGAAATCGTGTTCAAAGAACATAGAACCGAGTTGGATACTGGTTACATTTATTATTCCAGGACAATGCGTTGGCGATTTTGAAAGAGGCCTGGTTAGGCCATTAAACCGGATGTGATGACGTCAACAAGGGGGAGGGGCCACGTGGGCAGGCTTAATTGATCCCAGGTGATAATGATTTGGCCATGGGACCAGCTGGGAGTGATGATGTCATGGAGATTAGTTCTGGTATTAGGGTTAGAGAATTGGGGCTCTGTTCATGGTTAGGGTTAGAATAAGGTTTTGCGCTAGGAAGGGTTCAGGCTCAGGTGTGGGCTAGGTTGAGGGTTTGGGTTAGAGGGTTAGGGACAGGGTTACTGTCACAGTGTAGTAATATTGGCTATTCACAATGAATGAGCTTCAATCACTGGACAATTTGGTGTGTAGCACTCAGAACTTACGACTCCAGACTAGGGAAATATTTAGAAACGTGCTTCACACAATAGGAATACATATTCCAATAGACTGAATATCTGAACAGCACAATTTTGTCACTTGGAAATCTTGTTCAAACAGCTGAGAAGCGAGTGTGACCCTGTTTACATTTATTTTTCCCGCGAACAGGAGTTGGCGTTTTTGGGAAAAGGTTTTGGTGAAACACTGAAAAACTCATTTTCCTAGAGCTATCGAACAGCATGAAAGTATTGAGAACACTATGAAATAAAATGTTAGTTAGGCTAGGGTTCCAAGTAATGTTTTACTGTGTCTTTAAAAAGCCGGTATGACACCCGTGTTAAAATGAAAATCTCATTGCTCAAAACAACAGAGCAGGGGAATGGCAGAGTGTCTCTAGAACTCCTGGAATACGTTTTAGAACCCGAACATCTCTACTGAATTTTGAAATACTGAGAATTTGTATCCAAAGCGCTGTGAAAGGTAGGATAGACTGTCAAGTGGTAATAATGTTGAAAGTGCTGGTATATTTGTAAAAAAGGTTGTTTTACCAAATTGGAATTCACAATAAAAAAGCTTGAGACACTGGAAGAGAGAGACACCAACTCGGGAAATTCACAATGATAACCTAGGTCAATATCTAAGAAAATGCTTCAAACACTAGGAATACGTGAATAAAGGGCCTTAATATCTGTAACACATTGTTTCCTGACAAGGAAATCGTGTTCAAAGAACATAGAACCAAGTTGGTACTGGTTACATTTATTATTCTGGGACAATGAGTTGGCGATTTTGAAAGAGGCCTGGTTAGGCCATTAAACCGGATGTGATGATGTCACCAAGGGGGGGGCCACGTGGGCAGGCTTAATTGATCCCAGGTGATAATGATTTGGCCATGGGACCAGCTGGGAGTGATGATGTCATGGAGATTAGTTCTGGTATTAGGGTTAGAGAATTGGGGCTCTGTTCATGGTTAGGGTTAGAATAAGGTTTTGCGCTAGGTAGGGTTCAGGCTCAAGTGTGGGCTAGGTTTAGGGTTTGGGTTAGAGGGTTAGGGACAGGGTTACGGTCACAGTGTAGTAATGTTGGCTATTCACAATGAATGAGCTTCAATCACTGGACAATTTGGTGTGTAGCACTCAGAACTTACGACTCCAGACTAGGGAAATATTTAGAAACGTGCTTCACACAATAGGAATACATATTCCAATAGACTGAATATCTGAACAGCACAATTTTGTCACTGGGAAATCTTGTTCAAACAGCTGAGAAGCGAGTGTGACACTGTTTACATTTATTTTTCCCGTCAAAAGGTGTTGGCGTTTTCGGGAAAAGGTTTTGGTGAAACACTGAAAAACTCATTTTCCTAGAGCTATCGAACAGTATGAAAGTGTTGAGAACACTATGAAATAAAAATGTTAGTTAGACTAGGGTTCCAAGTAATTTTTTACTGTGCCTTTATAAAGCCGGTATGACACCCGTGTTAAAATGAAAAGTCTCATTGCTCAAAACAACAGACCAGGGGAATGGCAGAGTGTCTCTAGTACTCCTGGAATACGTTTTAGAACCCGAACATCTCTACTGAATTTTGAAATACTGAGAATTTGTATCCAAAGCGCTTTGAAAGGTAGGATAGACTGTCAAGGGGTAATAATGTTGAAAGTGCTGGTATATTTGTAAAAAAGGTTGTTTTACCAAATTAGAATTCACAATGAAAAAGCTTGAGATACTGGAAGAGAGACACTCCAACTCGGGAAATTCACAATGATAACCTAGGTTAATATCTAAGAAAGTGCTTCAAACACTAGGAATATGTGAATAAAGGGCCTTAATATCTGTAACACATTGTTTCCTGACAAGGAAATCGTGTTCAAAGAACATAGAACCGAGTTGGATACTGGTTACATTTATTATTCCGGGACAATGAGTGGGCGATTTTGAAAGAAGCCTGGTTAGGCCATTAAACCGGATGTGATGATGTCACCAAGGGGGAGGGGCCACGTGGGCAGGCTTAATTGATCCCAGGTGATAATGATTTGGCCAGGGGACTAGCTGGGAGTGATGACGTCATCGAGATTAGTTCTGGTATTAGGTTTAGAGAATTGGGGCTCTGTTCATGGTTAGGGTTAGGATAAGGTTTTGCGCTAGGTAGGGTTCAGGATCAGGTGTGGGCTAGGTTTAGGGTTTGGGTTAGAGGGTTAGGGACAGGGTTATGGTCACAGTGTAGTAATGTTGGCTATTCACAATGAATGAGCTTCAATCACTGGACAATTTGGTGTGTAGCACTCAGAACTTACGACTCCAGACTAGGGAAATATGTAAAAAAAAAAAAAAAAAAAAAAAAAAAATTTTTTTTTTTTTTTTTTTTTTGTTCAAACAGCTGAGAAGCGAGTGTGACACTGTTTACATTTATTTTTCCGTCAAAAGGTGTTGGCGTTTTCGGGAAAAGGTTTTGGTGAAACACTGAAAAACTCATTTTCCTAGAGCTATCGAACAGTATGAAAGTGTTGAGAACACTATGAAATAAAAATGTTAGTTAGACTAGGGTTCCAAGTAATTTTTTACTGTGCCTTTATAAAGCCGGTATGACACCCGTGTTAAAATGAAAAGTCTCATTGCTCAAAACAACAGACCAGGGGAATGGCAGAGTGTCTCTAGTACTCCTGGAATACGTTTTAGAACCCGAACATCTCTACTGAATTTTGAAATACTGAGAATTTGTATCCAAAGCGCTTTGAAAGGTAGGATAGACTGTCAAGGGTAATAATGTTGAAAGTGCTGGTATATTTGTAAAAAAGGTTGTTTTACCAAATTAGAATTCACAATGAAAAAGCTTGAGATACTGGAAGAGAGACACTCCAACTCGGGAAATTCACAATGATAACCTAGGTTAATATCTAAGAAAGTGCTTCAAACACTAGGAATATGTGAATAAAGGGCCTTAATATCTGTAACACATTGTTTCCTGACAAGGAAATCGTGTTCAAAGAACATAGAACCGAGTTGGATACTGGTTACATTTATTATTCCGGGACAATGAGTGGGCGATTTTGAAAGAAGCCTGGTTAGGCCATTAAACCGGATGTGATGATGTCACCAAGGGGGAGGGGCCACGTGGGCAGGCTTAATTGATCCCAGGTGATAATGATTTGGCCAGGGGACTAGCTGGGAGTGATGACGTCATCGAGATTAGTTCTGGTATTAGGTTTAGAGAATTGGGGCTCTGTTCATGGTTAGGGTTAGGATAAGGTTTTGCGCTAGGTAGGGTTCAGGATCAGGTGTGGGCTAGGTTTAGGGTTTGGGTTAGAGGGTTAGGGACAGGGTTATGGTCACAGTGTAGTAATGTTGGCTATTCACAATGAATGAGTTTCAATCACTGGACAATTTGGTGTGTAGCACTCAGAACTTACGACTCCAGACTAGGGAAATATTGAGAAATGTGCTTCACACAATAGGAATACATATTCAAATAGACTGAATATCTGAACAGCACAATTTTGTCACTGGGAAATCTTGTTCAAACAGCTGAGAAGCGAGTGTGAAACTGTTTACATTTATTTATCCCGTCAAAAGGAGTTGGCGTTTTCGGGAAAAGGTTTTGGTGAAACACTGAAAAACTCATTTTCCTAGAGCTATCGAACACTATGAAAGTATTGAGAACACTATGAAATAAAAATGTTAGTTAGGCTAGGGTTCCAAGTAATGTTTTACTGTGCCTTTAAAAAGCCGGTATGACACCCGAGTTAAAATGAAAAGTCTCATTGCTCAAAACAACAGACCAGGGGAATGGCAGAGTGTCTCTAGAACTCCTGGAATATGTTTTAGAACCCGAACATCTCTACTGAATTTTGAAATACTGAGAATTTGTATCCAAAGCGCTGTGAAAGGTTGGATAGACTGTCAAGTGGTAATAATGTTGAAAGTGCTGCTATATTTGTAAAAAAGTTTGTTTTACCAAATTAGAATTCACAATGAAAAAGTAGAGACACTGGAAGAGTGAGACTCCATCTCGGGAAATTCACAATGATAACCTAGGTTAATATCTAAGAAAGTGCTTCAAACACTAGGAATACGTGAAAAAAGGGCCTTAATATCTGTAACACATTGTTTCCTGACAAGGAAATCGTGTTCAAAGAACACAGAACCGAGTTGGATACTGGTTACATTTATTGTTCCGGGACAATGAGTTGGCGATTTTGAAAGAAGCCTGGTTAGGCCATTAAAAGGGATGTGATGACGTCACCAAGGGGGAGGGGCCACGTGGGCAGGCTTAATTGATCCCAGGTGATAATGATTTGGCCAGGGGACCAGATGGGAGTGATGACGTCATCGAGATTAGTTCTGGTATTAGGGTTAGAGAATTGGGGCTCTGTTCATGGTTAGGGTTAGGATAAGGTTTTGGGCTAGGTAGGGTTCAGGCTCAGGTGTGGGCTAGGTTTAGGGTTTGGGTTAGAGGGTTAGGGACAGGGTTACGGTCACAGTGTAGTAATGTTGGCTATTCACAATGAATGAGCTTCAATCACTGGACAATTTGGTGTGTAGCACTCAGAACTTACGACTCCAGACCAGGGAAATATGTAGAAATGTGCTTCACACAATAGGAATACATATTCCAATAGACTGAAGTATCTGAACAGCACAATTTTGTCACTGGGAAATCTTGTTCAAACAGCTGAGAAGCGAGTGTGACACTGTTTACATTTATTTTTCACTCAAAAGGAGTTGGCGTTTTCGGGAAAAGGTTTTGGTGCAAACACTGAAAAACTCATTTTCCTAGAGCTATCGAACAGTATGAAAGTATTGAGAACACTATGAAATAAAAATGTTAGTTAGGCTAGGGTTCCAAGTAATATTTTACTGTGCCTTTAAAAAGCCGGTATGACACCCGTGTTAAAATGAAAAGTCTCATTGCTCAAAACAAACAGACCAGGGGAATGGCAGAGTGTCTCTAGAACTCCTGGAATATGTTTTAGAACCCGAACATCTCTACTGAATTTTGAAATACTGAGAATTTGTATCCAGAGCGCTGTGAAAGGTAGGATAGACTGTCAAGTGGTAATAATGTTGAAAGTGCTGGTATATTTGTAAAAAAGGTTGTTTTACCAAATTAGAATTCACAATGAAAAAGCTAGAGACACTGGAAGAGAGAGACTCCAACTCGGGAATTCACAATGATAACCTAGGTTAATATCTAAGAAAGTGCTTCAAACACTAGGAATACGTGAATAAAGGGCCTTAATATCTGTAACACATTGTTTCCGACAAGGAAATCGTGTTCAAAGAACAAGAACCGAGTTGGATACTGGTTACATTTATTATTCCGGACAATGAGTTGGCGATTTTGAAAGAAGCCTGGTTAGGCATTAAACGGATGTGATGACGTCACCAAGGGGAGGGGCCACGTGGGCAGGCTTAATTGATCCCAGGTGATAATGAATTGGCCAGGGGACCAGCTGGGAGTGATGACGTCATCGAGATTAGTTCTGGTATTAGGTTAGAGAATTGGGGCTCTGTTCATGGTTAGGATAGGATAAGGTTTTGGCTAGGTAGGTTCAGGCTCAGGTGTGGGCTAGGTTTAGGTTTGGGATAGAGGGTTAGGGACAGGGTTATGGTCACAGTGTAGTAATGTTGGCTATTCAAAATGAATGAGCTTCAATCACTGGACAATTTGGTGTGTAGCACTCAGAACTTACGACCCCAGACTAGGGAATAATTAGTAATGTGCTTCACACAATAGGAATACATATTCCAATAGACTGAATATCTGAACAGCACAATTTGTCACTGGAAATCTTGTTCAAACAGCTGAGAAGCGAGTGTGACACTGTTTACATTATTTTTCACGTCAAAAGGAGTTGGCGTTTTCGGGAAAAGGTTTGGTTCAACACTGAAAAACTCATTTTCCTAGAGCTATCGAACAGTATGAAAGTATTGAGAACACTATGAAATAAAAATGTTAGTTAGGCTAGGGTTCCAAGTAATGTTTTACTGTGCCTTTAAAAAGCCGTATGACACCGTGTTAAAATGAAAAGTCTCATTGCTCAAAACAACAGACCAGGGGAATGGCAGAGTGTCTCTAGAACTCCTGGAATATGTTTTAGAACCCGAACATCTCTACTGAATTTTGAAATACTGAGAATTTGTATCCAGAGCGCTGTGAAAGGTAGGATAGACTGTCAAGTGGTAATAATGTTGAAGTGCTGGTATATTGTAAAAAAAAGGTTGTTTTACCAAATTAGAATTCACAATGAAAAAGCTGAGACACTGGAAGAGAGAGACTCCAACTCGGGCAATTCACAATGATAACCTAGGTTAATATCTAAGAAAGTGCTTCAAACACTAGGAATACGTGAATAAAGGGCCTTAATATCTGTAACACATTGTTTCCTGACAAGGAAATCGTGTTCAAAGACATAGAACCGAGTTGATACTGGTTACATTTATTATTCCGGGACAATGAGTTGGCGATTTTGAAAGAAGCCTGGTTAGGCCATTAAAGGATGTGATGACGTCACCAACGGGGAGGGCCACGTGGGCAGGCTTAATTGATCCCGGTGATAATGATTTGGCCAGGGTACCACCTGGGAGTGATGACGTCATGGAGATTAGTTCTGTATTAGGGTTAGAGAATTGGGGCTCTGTTCATGGTGAGGGTTAGGATAAGGTTTTGGGCTAGGTAGGGTTCAGGCTCAGGTGTGGGCTAGGTTTAGGGTTTGGTTAGAGGGTTAGGGACAGGGTTACGGTCACAGTGTAGTAATCTTGGTTATTCACAATGAATGAGCTTCAATCACTGGACAATTAGGTGTGTAGCACTCAGAACTTACGACTCCAGACTAGGAAATATTTAGAAATGTGCTTCACACAATAGGAATACATATTCCAATAGACTGAATATCTGAACATCACAATTTTGTCACTGGGAAATCTTGTTCAAACAGCTGAGAAGCGAGTGTGAGACTGTTTACATTTATTTTTCCCGTCAAAAGGAGTTGGCGTTTTCGGGAAAAGGTTTTGGTGAAACACTGAAAAACTCATTTTCCTAGAGCTATCGAACAGTATGAAAGTATGAGAACACTACGAAATAAAAATGTTAGTAGGCTAGGTTCCAAGTAATGTTTTACTGTGCCTTTAAAAAGCCGGTATGACACCCGTGTTAAAATGAAAAGTCTCATTGCTCAAAACAACAGACCAGGGAATGGCAGAGTGTCTCTAGAACTCCTGGAATACGTTTTAGAACCCGAACATCTCTACTGAATTTTGAAATACTGAGAATTTGTATCCAAAGCGCTATGAAAGATAGGATAGACTGTCAAGTGGTAATAATGTTGAAAGTGCTGGTATATTTGTAAAAAAGTTTGTTTTACCAAATTAGAATTCACAATGAAAAAGCTTGAGACACTGGAAGAGAGAGACTCCAACTCGGGCAATTCACAATGATAACCTAGGTTAATATCTAAGAAAGTGCTTCAAACACTAGGAATACGTGAATAAAGGCCTTTAATATCTTTAACACATTGTTTCCTGACAAGGAAATCGTGTTCAAAGAACATAGAACCGAGTTGGATACTGGTTACATTTATTATTCCGGGACAATGAGTTGGCGATTTTGAAAGAAGCCTGGTTAGGCCATTAAACGGATGTGATTACGTCACCAAGGGGGAGGGGCCCCTTGGGCAGGCTTAATTGATCCCAGGTGATAATGATTTGGCTAGGAGACCAGCTGGGAGTGATGATGTCATCGAGATTAGTTCTGGTATTAGGGTTAGAGAATTGGGGCTCGCTTCATGGTTAGGGTTAGGTTAAGGTTTCGGGCTAGGTAGGGTTCAGGATCAGGTGTGGGCTAGGTTTAGGGTTTGGGTTAGAGGGTTAGGGACAGGGTTACGGTCACAGTGTAGTAATGTTGGCTATTCAAAATGAATGAGCTTCAATCACTGGACAATTTGGTGTGTAGCACTCAGAACTTACGACCCCAGACTAGGGAATATTTAGTAATGTGCTTCACACAATAGGAATACATATTCCAATATACTGAATATCTGAACAGCACAATTTTGTCACTGGGAAATCTTGTTCAAACAGCTGAGAAGCGAGTGTGACACTGTTTACATTTATTTTTCACGTCAAAAGGAGTTGGCGTTTTCAGGAAAAGGTTTTGGTGCAACACTGAAAAACTCATTTTCCTAGAGCTATCGAACAGTATGAAAGTATTGAGAACACTATGAAATAAAAATGTTAGTTAGGCTAGGGTTCCAAGTAATGTTTTACTGTGCCTTTAAAAAGCCGGTATGACACCCGTGTTAAAATGAAAAGTCTCATTGCTCAAAACAACAGACCAGGGGAATGGCAGAGTGTCTCTAGAACTCCTGGAATACGTTTTAGAACCCGAACATCTCTACTGAATTTTGAAATACTGAGAATTTGTATCCAGAGCGCTGTGAAAGGTAGGATAGACTGTCAAGTGGTAATAATGTTGAAAGTGCTGGTATATTTGTAAAAAAGTTTGTTTTACCAAATTAGAATTCACAATGAAAAAGCTTGAGACACTGGAAGAGAGAGACTCCATCTCGGGAAATTCACAATGATAACCTAGGTTAATATCTAAGAAGTGCTTCAAACACTAGGAATACGTGAATAAAGGGCCTTAATATCTGTAACACATTGTTTCCTGACAAGGAAATCGTGTTCAAAGAACATAGAACCGAGTTGGATACTGGTTACATTTATTATTCCTGGACAATGAGTTGGTGATTTTGAAAGAGGCCTGGTTAGGCCATTAAACCGGATGTGATGACGTCACCAAGGGGGAGTTGCCACGTGGGCAGGCTTAATTGATCCCAGGTGATAATGATTTGGCCAGGGGACCAGCTGGGAGTGATGACGTCATCGAGATTAGTTCTGGTATTAGGGTTAGAGAATTGGGGCTCTGTTCATGGTTAGGGTTAGGATAAGGTTTTGGGCTAGGTAGGGTTCAGGCTCAGGTGTGGGCTAGGTTTAGGGTTTGGGTTAGAGGGTTAGGGACAGGGTTACGGTCACAGTGTAGTAATGTTGGCTATTCACAATGAATGAGCTTCAATCACTGGATAATTTGGTGTGTAGCACTCAGAATTTACGACTCCAGACTAGGAAAATATTTAGAAATGTGCTTCACACAATAGGAATACATATTCCAAGAGACTGAATATCTGAACAGTACAAATTTGTCACTGGGAAATCTTGTTCAAAACAGCTGAGAAGCGAGTGTGACACTGTTTACATTTATTTTTCCTGTCAAAAGGAGTTGGCGTTTTCGGGAAAAGGTTTTGGTGAAACACTGAAAAACTCATTTTCCTAGAGCTATGGAACAGTATGAAAGTATTGAGAACACTATGAAATAAAAATGTTAGTTAGGCTAGGGTTCCAAGTAATGTTTTACTGTGCCTTTAAAAAGCCGGTATGATACCCGTGTTAAAATGAAAAGTCTCATTGCTCAAAACAACAGACCAGGGGAATGGCAGAGTGTCTCTAGAACTCCTGGAATAC
>JAULJE010000182.1:0-15000 GCA_030846915.1 Cnephaeus nilssonii
GTGTTTTTTTTTTTTTTTTTTTTGGGGGGGGGGGGTTGGGAAAAGGGGGGGTTTTTAAAGGGGATAGGGGGGTTTTTGGGGGGGGGGGGGGGTTTTTAAAATTGGGTTTGGGTGGGGGGGGGGGTTTTTGTTTGGTTTTTAAAGGGGGGGGGGGGGGGTTTTGGGGGTTGGGGGGGTTTTATTTGGGTTTTTTTTTGGGGGGGGTTGGGGGTGTTTTGAAAATTACTCCCAACCAGAATACCCCGGGGCCCCCCAAGGCCTGGAACCGGGGGGCCGGCAAAGGGGGGGGCCGGGCGGGAAAACACTCGGGGTTTCCCGGGAAGGGGGGGAAACATGTCCGCGGCTGGACCCGATTCAAAACCCTTTTTCCTTTCCCCCCACACCCAACCACATCCCCCACCCCCCCCCGCGGCGCCCCCCACCCCCCCCCCCCCGCCCCCCCCAACCCCCCCCCCCCCCCCGGCCCCTAATGGTGGGTTTTGGGGGGGGGGCCCCGGGGGGGGGGCGTGAGGGTAGAGGGGTTCGGTTTTTGGGTAACCCCACCGTAGGGGGTCTCGGGGAAGCTGAAAATCTGGGGGGGGAGGTTGTGGGCAAGAGTCCGTCGCCTGTCTGGGCCTTCCCCCCCCCCCGGTTGTTTCCAGCCCCCCCCAAAAGGAAATTTGGGCCAAAACCATCGGGTCATTTCTGGTCCCGGGTGGACGGATAAAAAACCCGGTCGAGCCCCGCCTTTACTCCCGGGGGAAAACGGCCCCGGGGGGAGGGGGCAACCCCGGGGGAGGGGACGAGCCAGCCCTTTAAAGGGGGGGCCCCGGGGGAAAGATTTTTTTTTTCCTTTTGGTGACCCCCGGGCCCCCCCCCCCCCCCCCCAAAAACTAAATCCACAGAAGTGGACGGCCGGATGGGGCTCCTCTCCGTTTTGGGAGGGGGGCATTAGATGGCTTCCCCCCGAAAAGGTGCTGGCTGGAAGTTATCATGCGAAAAAACGGTTGGAAAATACGCGTCGTTCAAAAGGGGTTTTGGGGGGGGCCCCTTTTTTTTTTCACTTTCCCCCTTTTGGGAAAAAAAAAAAACCCCTTTAAAATTAAAAATTTTAAAAAAAAAAAAAAAAAACCCAACACGCCGCCCCGGGGCCCAGCAACCAAAAACCAAAACCCAAGTTTTGGAAAAAATTTTGGGAAAAAACGAAGACAAAGCAAAGTTTTCCCCGTGGTAACCTTAAAAACAAAAAAGGCCCCGGGAAACCCTCTTAAAAGGGGAAAAATTTTTTAAAAAAAACGGGCCCGGGAATGGCCCCGGCCCGGCGGGCCTCTGCCCCCGGTGGGACCGGGGGCCATTCGGGGGGGGTTCCCCCAAACCCGGCGCCCGGCCCGGGTAATCCCTGCAAAAAGAAGGCACCACTGGTGGGGTAGGGGGGGCCCCGGGGGGGGTTTTTAAAAGTCCCCCTTTTGGGGTTAAACCCGGAACAAGTTTTAAAAGAGCCCCAAAAAAAAAAAAACCCACCCCCGGGCCGCACCCCCGCAAAAGCCACACAACCCCAGGGCCCCCCCCCAAACCCCGCAAACACAAAACCCCCTCCCCCGGGGATGGGGCCGGAAGAACTAGTTGCCCTTTTTGGGGGGTTGGGGGACAGGAGTTAAGTGGTCCGGGGGCTGACACCGTTTACATCAAGACCCGGGGGAGAGCTTGTTTTTTGGGTTTGGGAAAACCGGTTCATCTTCCAGAACTTTCCCTTCCCCCCTTGGGGGTTTTCCCCCACAAGAAAGGGGAGGGCCCTCTCACATTTCCGGGGGCCCGTCGTTCTTCGTTTCCCGGGGAAAAAGGGGTTTTTTTTTCCCACCGCGGGGGGGGGTGGGCTGGACGGTTTAGTTCAGGTTCATTCCTCTGGAACTATGGGGCAAAGTATAACCCTTGGAAGGGAAAACTTCCAATGTTTGATTTTGCAGGGGCAAGGGGCCCCCCCCAAGGGGCCCCGGATTTTTTCCTTCTTTTTCCTTCGTTTTCCTTTTTCCTTTTTTCCTCCCCCCCGTCCCCTTTTTTTTTGGTTTTTAGGCGGGTTTATGTTTGGGGAAGGAAGGGGGGGAAAAACACCGGGGGAACAAACCCGGCGGGCCCCCACTGGGAGACCGGGGGTTCCGACCGGGGAAACCGGCCCTAGGGAGGCCGCGGGGCCACCCAAAAGACTACGGCCCCCGCGGCCTCCTCTTTTCTTGGGGAGAATTTTAAAAACAGCCACGAGAAATTTATATCAATCTAAAGGGGTGTTTTCCCCGGGGTTTTGGGGGAGGGTGTTGGGGTGGGAAAATTGTGGTAACGGAAGGGGGGGGGAGGGGGGGGACTGGCAATTTCGGGGGTGGCGGTTTTCAGGGTTACCCGGGTTGAACAAGGCCTTTCCGGGGAAGAACCTTGTCAGAAGGGGGGGGGGGGGGCCCCCCACAACTGCTTTGTTTCCCCTCAAATCCCCGGGCCCTTTAGCTTTCATTTCTGAGCCGCCGGTCCCTTCCCCTGAGCCGTTCAGCAGCAGTGGGTTTTCGTTTTGGGTTTCAGGTTTAAAGAGTTTAGCACCTCTTTGGGCGGGTGGAGCCCTTTTGAAGAGCCCAAGGCCCACCCGGGGGGCCCCCCAGGGGTGGGGGGGAGGAAAAAAAAGGGGGAAAAATGCAAAATGATTCCAAAAAGGAAGGTGGGTTTCTCTTTTTTAAAATTTTTTTTTTGGGGTTGTCCCGGCCACGCAAAACCGGGGGAGGGTTAAAAAGAAAAGGAAGACGAGGTTTTGGGGGTGGCCCCCCTGCGGAACGAACGTCGCATTTGAGACTTGAGTTTGGGAGGGGGTTCTTCCTTGCGGGTTTAATTCCTCCCCCCCCCTCCAAAAAAAAAAATTGAGGAAGGGGGTTTTAAAGCCCCCCCACCCTTCGGGCCAAATTTTTCCAAGCCGCCATCCACCCCGGACCCGTTTATTGTTTGACAGGGCCCCCCAAAAAATCCGTGCCTGCGGGGGGCAGAAAGGGAACGTTCCCTTTCCCCCTGGGCTCCTTCTCCCCTAGATTCAAAAGATAAAAGGCTAAAATTGTTTTAGGGTTGTGGTCTATAAAAAAAATTTTTTAAAAAAAAAAAAAAAACCGCCCCTTCTAAAATTTTTAGTCCTTCCCTGAGGTGTCAGTTAGCACGGGCCCCTTTTCGCCACAGTTTGTGTGGGAAAAACTAGTCATCTTTTACGGTCAAAGAAGGAGTTTAGCACCTCCATTGTGGCGCAGGGACTTGGCAGCCGCCATTTGAAACGTCAAAGGTCAACCCCTCCCTTTTTATCCTCTCACCCCACCCCTCCTTGTTTATCTCACTGATTATGTTTTGTAAGATATAAACAAATTCACATTTATTTACTTTGAAACAAACGTACAAAATTGATTTTCTTCACCAAAAATAACAGCAATGGTTTTCTGTCTTCATCTGAATAAACTAACAAAACACTTTTTTTTTTGTGGAGGGTTGTCTAGGTCTCGCTTACATATCAAGACGCGCTGTAGATGTCATTGTGAAAAAAAGACAGACTGGAACAGACAGATCGTTTCGGTAGCCCTATGGCCTCTGAACCTGTCTTGACCGTGGAACGGAAGCTTCGACATTTACTTGTTACAAAGCTTATCTTAATGAAGATAGTGGGTGGAACAATGGCGGGTTCTTCCTTCAGTGTTTCTAACTCTCTCTCCCTCTCCCTTCCTCTCTGTAAAAAATTAATACAATATTTTTTTATTTTTACTGTGAGACCTTCGCCCATTTTCATACGTTCATTCTCAACCTTCATCACAGGAGAGTACGTGGGACCTTAGCAATGCATAAACATTAGGAAAAAAACTTGATGTGTGGCAGCGAGGGCTCAAAAGTGGTGGTGGAAGCTCTATATCAGGCGTCCTCAAACAATGGCCCGCGGGCCACATGCGGGTGTTTTTGCCGTTTTTTTTTTTTTTTTTTTTTTTTTTACTTCAAAATAAGATATGTGCAGTGTGCATAGGAATTTGTTCATAGTTTTTTTGTTTTTTTTTCTTCCTTTTATTGATCTTTATTTATTGTACAAACATTAAGGTCACTACAGTAAAGAACTCTTGCCATAAATGTTTTTAATTTGCTATGTTCCTTTCATTTCTTTCTTTCTTTTTTTTTTTAAATTTCTTTATTGATTAAGGTGTCACATATTTGTCCTCATCCCTTCATTCCCATCCCACACCCCTCCCCACGGATGCCCCCACCCCCCTGTTGTCCTTAACCATCGGTTAGGCTCGTATGCATGCATGCACACAGGTCCTTTGGTTGATCTCTCCCCCCTACCCCCACCTTCCCCTACCCTCCCTCTGAGGCCCGACAGTCCGATCGATGCCTCCTTGTTTCTGGGTCTGTTCTTGTTCATCAGTCTATGTTGTTCATCATTTCCCCTAGATGAGCGAGATCATGTGTCACTAGAGATATACTTATAAGAACCGAATGTGAGACGAGCAATAATAGTTATGCTGACAGGCAAATGAATCAGTCTGTAGTGAGTTTCTTTCTGGACCAACAGTTCTTTTGAGACCCAATTTCAATGTCCACCAGTTCCTTATGTGTACATGTCGGCACTGACTTTTCAGCTCTGGATGGTGGACAAATGGTGGTAATGCAGGTCCGACTCCCTCTGCTTTGGTCCTCGCCCGACCCAGGGCACGGCTTCACCCGGACCCAGGGGCGCGTGGCCTCCATAGTTTTTTTTTTTTTTAAACTGTAGTCCGGCCCTCCAACGGTCTGAGGGACAGTGAACTGGCCCCCTGTTTAAAAAGTTTGAGGACCCCTGCTCTATATGTTCTCCTCTGTGCTTCCGCTTGATTCTCCAACAATGCGGCTCGGCTGAGAGTGCGTCAGGCAGGACTGGATAAGTCGCTTCTGTACATGTCAGCATGGTGCTCCTCCGGTGTATTGAATTGTTGGAGCTGTCCCATGACAGAGGGGACCAGAGATCAGCATTTAAGAGCTTTGAGGTGCTGTTCTGAGACTCTCTCTTTCAGTTCTGGAATCATGTGTTCCACTGTTGGAACACTTCTTACAGCTTCTTTATAGCAACTCTCAGAGGTCGGCTGAGAGGCTGAGACTCCAGGGTCCCTTGCTGAGTCTGCGGGGAAGATCCCAGGGAGCTTCATCTGAATATCAACTGTGGTTGCCAAATTGGTGGCTTCCTCAAACCAAAATTCACGATAAACTTCAATATCTTTTTCCATCACTTCATTTTTCTTGTGTGTGTGTGTGTGGGGGGGGGGGGGGGGGGGAGGGGGGGGGGGGGAGGGACGGGGGAGGACGCGCGCGCGAAATTACAAGTTCCTCTGACATTCATTTCAGAGGTATTTGTCTTAGATGCAAAAGGACCGTTAAGGTAAACGCAGACCTTGTCAGGGAAGATTCCGGCCTAGGACTCGACTACCCACCACAACTGCTCTTACTTACAGGCTCCCTTCAGACCATCCCTGTGCTCGCTTGAGGCCTTTCAGTTTTCGAGTCCGCCATGCAGGTCTTCCCTGATCCCCGTCAGGTTAGCACGTGGGCCCCTTTTCGTCCACAGTTGTGTGGGAATAAACAAGTCATCTTTTCTGTCAAAGAAGGCAGTTTAAGCCCTAACCGGTTTGGCTCAGCGGATAGAGCGTCAGATAGAGCGGACTGAAGGGTTCCGGGTTCGATTCCGGTCAAGGGAAGCTGCCTAGGTTTCGGGCTCCATCCCCAGTTGAGGGGGGGGTGGGGGGGGGGTGGGGTGCAGGAGGCAGTTGATCCATGATTCTCTCTCACCATGGATGTTTCTCTCCTCTCTCTGTCTCTCTCTCTCGCTGTCTCTCTCTCTCTGTCTCTTTCTCTCTCTCTCTCTCTCTCCTCTCTCTCTCTCTCGTCTCCTCTCTCTCTCTCTCTCTCTCTCTCTCTCTCTCTCTCTCTCTGTCCCTCCCTCCCTCCCCTCAACCCAGCATGGGAAGCGTTGAGGCGGTAAGAGGATGTGTTGCGCTTTGATATTCTGGAGCCACACACCTCCGACCCTGTACCGACCGCGTCGTCAAAGGGGGACAGTGCTGTTCTAAGTCCTCGAGGACTGGCGAGCGTTGGCAATGGGCTAACGAGTCCGTTCGCCTGTTCTGGAGATGTGTCCTTCTATCTGAGCATGTTTTTCTCTGAGGCTCTGCAGCCATTACAGAGCGATCTAGTTTGCAGGGAGCCTAGAGCTCAGGAGGGTCATTTCTGAGAGTCGTAAGGGCTCACGTGTATGCAAAAAGACACACGGATCTGAGAAGGCCTCATTCTCCATTCACTTCCCTGGGAATGGGAAAACGGGTCTAGCTGCAGGCAGGCAGGGTAGCATGCAACCCCGTGGTGCCAGGGACTGGCCAGACCTCTCCATCGTCCGCTTTACAGCCGGCCCCGGTCTCTCCGAGAGTTTCAGTACCTTCACCTCTTAGGGTCATTTTCATTTTTTTCCGAAAGCAGTATGAGTGAGGAGAGGGGAAGATACCCTCTCACAGTCCTCGGAGCATCCCTATGCTCGACTCTGTCTGTTTCCTCTTTGTAAATCCCATTTGGGTTTTTCTACACTCTTCCTAAGGGTGATCTGGCTTTTGACAGCAAAAACAGACTCCTCTACAGTTTCACAGCAGACCTCATGGACTGATTCTGTTGCCTCGCCCTCAGAAGCCAGCAGGTGTACACGTCGTGTTCACGTAAAAACATTCAAACCTGTAGAGAACTTTTATGACTTTACTTGAGCCAAACTGTCCACACTGGCCGGGAAGCAGAATCTCAAGGGGTTGGGACAATGCTCCGGAGAATGGCTGTTTTTTCACTTTGTTTTATTCATTCTTTTTTTTTAATTTAGTACATTTTCATTGATTTCCGAGAGAAAGGGAGCGGGAGCGGGAGAGAGAGAGAGAGAGAGCGCGACAGAAACATCATCGGTGAGGCGCCAGGACAGAGACCATAGATTCCTTCATTGTTATTGCTTATCATGTGTGTTGTTGCCTGTTAACTATATCTATCCTGCACCCACCTAAGTAAAAGAAGTAGGTGTGACCCTGGCCGGTGTGGCTCAGTCAGTGGGTAGAGCCGACGTCGGCCTGCGGCCCTTAGGGTCCCCGGGTTCGATTCCGGTCAAGGGCACCTGCCTGGGTTGTGGGCTCGATCCCCAGTAGAGGACGTGGAAGAGACAGCCGATCCATGATTCTCTCTCGTCATCGTGGATGTTTCTATCTCTCCCTCTCCCTTCCTGATTGATTCTGAAGTCAATAAAAATATATATTACACAAAAAGAAAAAAAGAAGGGAGTTTAGGCAGCCGCCATTTTAGCTCCAGTGACTTGGCAGCCGCCATTTTGAAATGGCTAAGGTCAACCCCTCCCTTTCATCCTCCTCCCCATCGCCCCCACCCCACCCAACCCCACAACACCCCACCCCACCCCACCCCACCCCCGTTTTCATTTCACTGTTTTAACAACACGAAATACAGATACAAAACATTGTACAAGTATACTTTTTACTACATAAAGGTGGAATAATACATTTGTGTTGTTGTTGGTTTTTTTAATATATCTTTATTGATTTTAGAGAGGAAGGAAGGAAGAGGGAGAAAGGGATAGAGACATCCACGATGAGAGAGAATCACCGGTGGGCTGCCTCCTGCACACCCCCTACTGGGGATCGAGCCCGCAACCCGGGCATGTGCCCTTGACCGGAATCAAACCCGGGACCCTCGGTCCGCAAGCTGACGCTCTAACCACTGAGCCAAACCGGCTAGGGTCATTTGTTTGTTTGTTTGTTTAAAGAGAGAGTGGAAGGGAGAGGAGGAGGAGGAATAGGGAGAGGGAGGGGGGTGGGCGGGGAGAGAGAGAGAGTTGTTGTTCCACTTGTTTATTCATTCGTCCCTAGCTTTTAAATATATAAAATATATATGTATATATGGATGTGTGTGTGTGTATACATATACATATATATATGTGTGTGTATATATATATATATATATATATATATATATATAATGTATGTGTGTGTGTGTATATGTATGTATGTGTGTGTGTGTGTGTGTGTGTATATATATATATATATATATATATATATATATATATATATATATATGTTTTTGCCCTAGCCTGTTTGAGAGAAACACCTATCAGTTGCCTCCAATATGCACCCCAGCTGGGGATTGAACCCGAAACCTGGGCATGCATGTGCCCCGACCTGCAAAGGAATCGGTGACCTTTCAATGCACGAGATGACGCTCAACCAACTGAGCCACATCGGCCAGGGCTCTGTTGCTTCCTGTATGTGCCCTGATTGGGGATCGAACCCACAATCAGTGGCATAAGGGACGATGTTCTAGCCAACTGAGCCGCCGGTCCAGGGCCAAATTGATTGATTTTGTACGTTTCATGGAAAGGACTCATCCAGATTCACCTCATTTGAAACACACATACTACGGGGCACCCCCTCCCCCCGCCCCCACACTTTCTTGTCATTCATAAGGCGAGTCATGCTAAAATCCACAACCACATGACATACAACCGCATGTTGTATGTGTGATGTGTGTGTGTGTTTTCTTGGAGTTCCATACCATTAACCTGAGAAACATTCAAACCTGTAAAGAATTTTTGTGATGAGTTTATTTGAACCAGACTGGCGGCAATTGCTGGGAAGCAGAATCTCAAGGAATTAAAATGTCTTCTATTCAACGCAGGGAAGAGGCCTTTCCAAACCCTAGCTAACGAAGTCTGCAGGCCAGGCCAGGCCAGGCCAGGCCAGGGGTGAAGGGGTAAGCTTAACTCGACCGCATAGGAGTTTAAGAGCAACCTGCCTCTGCATAGATACACAGCACAGCAAAGCCCAAAGTCCACAAGCAAGCATGTCTGTCTTTGACCTATTTTTATAAATCACCATACAAGGAAGAGATGTAAGTGGTTTCAAACCATGTTCTTCTACACTCTTTCCCGATGTTGACCAGCCAGTGGGTTCCATGAGATCCACTGGTGATAGATGACGGAGGTGGGAGAAAGCAAGGGGGAGGGGCGGGGGGGGGGGGGGGAGAAAGGAATGATTGGATAAGATGTAAAATGATAGTGAGAGGTCAACAATTAACAAGACAACAGTTACAAGGAGGGAATTTGTGGTCTCTGCCCTGGGAGGGACCCTGGGCTGTGCCCCGAGGGCACTGGGAAAAAGGAAGTGACTAGTTATCTTGACATTCACTAGTCCAAAGAAATGGGATCCTAGAGGCATAGAAACACAATAGGCTCAGCTACCTACCAGTAAGTTCAAAGTTGCTGTCTCTCTCTCAGGGAAGATACCGGGCCTAGGGCGTGATTACCCACTATGAACTGCTTTTTACTTTAAATATATATTTTTTTCCTTTTTTTAATTTCAGAACGGCCTGGGTGGTCACTTTAGGTGCCTGAGTTTGCAAGGCCAGGCCAGGCTGCCACACAGGCCGGGTTAGCCTGTGGCCCCTTTTCATCCACAGTGCAAAGCTTCTTCTGTATGTACACGTTTCATTTTATCCTATTGTATTCCATTGTAAAGCCTGTACCATTTTATTAACCGATGTCTCCCCCCATAAATTCAATTCCAAAAGTGAAATTAAAAAAGAAAAGAAACGAAACTGAAAGGAGACAGAAAACGAGAAAAGGATTCCCCTGTGAATACTCGCCACGTTCAGGCTTTCAGAGTCCCCCGGGTTTTGGTGTTTAGGGTCCCAGGCCGAAAAGAGTGTTCTGGGGACGTCCTCTCGGTCCTCTGTCACGCTCCCCCCTCCCGCGCCGCCTCCCCCCCCCCCAAAAAAAAACTTTTCCAGTCCCCCTTCCGCGGCCAGCGCGCGGGGCCTTCTGGGGAAACACCAGGTGGCGGACGCCCCGCCGCCCCGCCGCCCGCCACCCGCCACCCGCCAGGGTTCGGCTGGAGGTGGGGGTCCGAGAGGAGATCGGCCACCGCCACACTCACACACCCGCCACACACACCACCACCCCTTCCCCGCCCCCCCCCCCCCCCCCCCCCCGCCCCAATAGCGGGTGGCGGGGCGCCTTCCCAGGAGGGCCCAAGGCCCAGGAGCCGGCCCGCTGACGTCCTCGCTGGTTTTCGGGCGCCACCTGGCGGCCGTTTTTATATCGTCTTTTCCTTGCTGCTTTGCTGGCTCCCGGAACTCGGTTCATTCTGGAAACCTCTGGAGTCGCTACTCAGGTGCCGCTGGTCGGCCCCGTGTGGTGGTGGTGGTGGTGGTGGTGTGGTGGTGGTGGGTGGGTGGGGGTTTGGGGGGGAGGGAGAGGGGGCACCCGAGCTAAACTGCCCTGTCTTCCTGTTTCTTAAAGGAAGGGCGCTAGTCAGAGCCACTACAGATCCTTTGGATTTTCTGGTCAATGGACTGTCCTGGCCCGCATACCCCTGTGTCCTGTCCTGCCAGGCTTTCTCGCAGAAATACTTCCACGCGAAGCGTTCTTCACCTTTGTTCAAAAAAAATAAGAAAGAAAGAAAGAAAGAAGAAAGAAAGAAAGAAAGAAAGAAAGAGCCGAAACCGGTTTGGCTCAGTGGATAGAGCGTCAGCCTGCGGACTCGGGGGTCCCAGGTTCGATTCCGGTCAAGGGCACTGTGCCTTGGTTGCGGGCACGTCCCCAGTGGGGGGGGGTGCAGGAGGCAGCTGATTGATGTTTCTCTCTCGTCGATGTTTCTGACTCTCTATCCCTCTCTCTTCCTCTCTGTAAAAAATCAATAAAATATATTTAAAAAAAAAAGAAAAAAGAAAGAAAGAAAGAAAGAAAAAGAAAGAAAGAAAGAAAGAAAGAAAGAAAATGACGACTGCACATGGGACTCGTTTTTGTACCTCAGGCAGTGTAAGAAACCGGGAAGCCAGCCGAGAGAGAGGAATCTGTAGGAACGGGCCTCCCTCATCTCTCCTTTAGCCTCCCCGCCTATTTAGTGGCTTTTCCACAATTGCCTCTCTCCTTTCAATCCAGTATGAAAAAGCGTGGATGTTTTGCCACCTCTCTGGCTCTTCCACGGTCTCCTTAGGAGGGCTTGCCGGGTCACATGAGACACTTAAGGGAAAGAAAACTGTGCCCCCCCCCCCGCCCCCTCCTCTCTCTCCTGTGTGTCAGGTGAATTTTTCAGGCCTGCTCGCTCCACAAACCCTAAGAAGGTGGAGGTAAGATTTTGCCCTCGGTGACATTTTCCTTTCCGCATCTTTGAACGCTACCAGTGATTTCCAAGTGTTTTCAAACACTTTTACACTGTTCCCTGCCATCTGGAAGTGAATTTCAAGTGGTTTCCAAAACTGTTGTACAATGTACTGCACTTTAGAAGTGATTCCCAAGAGTTGTCCAACAGTCCTACACTGTTTCCTGATGTTGACCAGGGATTTTGTAGTGCTCGCAAACAATTTTAGATAGTTTTCAGACATTTAGATGTGAATTTTAAGTGGTGTCAAATACTGTTGTACAGTGAACTTCTCCTTAGCAGTGATTCCCACGTTTTGTCAAGCGATGTTCTACACTGTTTCCTGATGTGGACCAGTGATTTCCAAGTGCTTTCAAACACTTGCATATAGTTTGCATCCATTTGGATGTGAATTCCATGTGGTGTCAAACACTATTTTACAGTATCCTGCTCTTTAGCGGTGATTCCCAAGTGTTGTCAAACACTGTTCTACACTGTTTCCTGATCTAGATCAGTGATTTTGAAATGCTCGCAAACAATTTTAGATACTTTCCAGCCATTTAGACGTGAATTCCAAGTGGTGTCAAATACTGTTCTACAGCCGAAACCGGTTTGGCTCAGTGGATAGAGCGTCGGCCTGCGGACTCGGGGGTCCCAGGTTCGATTCCGGTCAGGTCAGGGGCATGTACCTTGGTTGCGGGCACATCCCCAGTGGGGGGTGTGCAGGAGGCGGCTGATCGATGTTTCTAACTCTCTATCCCTCTCTCTTCCTCTCTGTAAAAAATCAATAAAATATATTTTTAAAAAAATACTGTTCTACAGTGTGCTGCTCTATAGCAGTGATTTCAAACACTATCACTCTGTTTCGTGCCATTTAGAAGTGAATTCTAAGTGTTTTCAAACTCTGTTCTACAGTGTACTGCTCTTTAGCCATGACTCCCAAGTGTTGTCAAACACTGTTCTACACTGATTCCTGATGTTTAAAAAAAATTTTTTTTTCATTGATTTCAGAGAGGAAAGGGGGGGGGGGCGGGGAGAGAGAGAGAGAGAGAGAGAGAGAGAGAGAGAGAGAGAGAGAGATATCAATGATGAGAGAGAATCATGGATCGGCTGCCTCCTACCACACCCCCTACTGGGGATCGAGCCTGCAACCCGGGCATGTGCCCTTGGCCAGAATTGAGCGTTGGCCTGCGGAGTGAAGGTTCTATTCCGGTCAAGGGCATGTACCTTTGTTGTGGGCACATCCCCAGTGGGGGGGGGGGGGGTGGGTGCGGGAGGCGGCTGATTGATGTTTCTCTTTCATTGATGTTTCTGTCTCCCTTCCTCTCTCTGTAAAAAAAAAAAGAAAACAGACACCCCCCCCCCAAACAATAAAATATATTAAAAGAATAAAATAAAATAAAATAAAATAAAATAAAATAAAAACCCGTATGGTTTTATGAACCGGTGTCTCTGCCTCGTTTAGGTTTTAGCTCCCGGGCTGCAAAAATGTTTTTGTTATGTCCTCCCTGGAGGGAGGGAGGGAGGGAGGGAGGGAGAGAGAGAGAGAGAGAGAGAGAGAGAGAGAGAGGGAGGGGGGGGGGGGAGGGGGGGAGGGGGGCCGGCTGGCCCCGGGCCCCCGTCAGTGGCTGGCCTGTTCTCCCGGAGATGGACCTGCAGCATTATTGGGGGAAAGTGAGATCGCTGCCGCCGCGTGGTGTGGCCGCTAGGGCGGGTCGACCAGCGCCACAGTTACCTCTCACGCGAGGACCGACCGGGGCCCCCCCGCCGCCCCCTGCACCTCCGCAGGCGAAGCCGTGGAGGGTTACTCGCGCCGCTTCCGTCGGTGCCTGTCGGGTGTCTCCGGAGATTGGACCTGCGGGCTATTGAAGGTGTGAGTGGCCGCCCCCGGGGACGTGGTCGACCCGGGGCCCGGGGCCGGGCCGGTGCCGGGGCCGGGGGGGCCGGGCCGGGTGCCGGTGGCCGGGGCCGGGGCCGGGGCCGGGGCCGGGCCGGTGGCCGGGCCGGGGCCGGGGCCGCCGCCCCCGCCGCCGCCGCCGCCGCCGCCGCGGGCGTACCCCCAACAGAGGGTGGCTTGCGCCGGGACGCCATCCTGCCCCCCGACCCGACCCGAACCCGTGCCGTGTGTACGCGTTGCTCCTGGGGGGGGGTCCGTTCATCAGAGGCGCCTTCCGCGAAGTTTTTCAGAGTCCCGATCCGGAGGGGCGGGGGCGCCGCCTTCCAGGGTCTACCCGGCTCGCACGAGGCGGGCGTGTGCCCGGTGTTTCCCCGTTTCACCGCAACTCAAAACCTTTCTCGCCGTTTATCAGAGTCCGCGGAGTTCCGTAGGGGGGAAAGGCCGGCAGGACCGTGCGTGGGAGGACGCCGGAGGGGCGAGGCGGATCGTTACGGGCGCAGGGCCGTTGGGTCCCGGCCTTTCGGACACGGTTCTTCAACCGTTTTCCCACATCCCGTGCGGATTCTGGGAAGGGCAAGCGAGTTCTGCCGCCCGACGAACCGACGCCGACGCCGACGACCGCGCCGTGGCCGGGCCCTTCCCCGAGAAAAACGGTTGGTCGTAGGCGCCCCGCGAATTCTTTCAAATTTCCCGATTCGGAAAGCACTTTTGAACCGGGGGCCGTCCCCCGCGGCGGGCGAGATGGTGAGGGAGGCCCTTTGGGAACGGGCCGGCCCGCTCCCTCTTGCTGCCGCCTGTTCCGTCCGCGGAAACGCCTCTTTACTACGGGCTTCGGGGGGTCGACCAGATGGCCCCCCCCCCCCCGCCCCTTCTTTGGTGGCGATGGGGTCCGTGGGGTCTCCGGTGGCCGTGACCTCGCTTTCCGGAAGGGCCGGCGTGATCTGTACACAGACGCCCCCGTCTTTGGGCACAGTCCCATGTTTTGCCTGAAGTTAGGCATTTTTAAACCACGAGATTAGTGTGGAACAACCTGTCCCCTGGGTATTTAGGACGATGGGAAGTTGTCCCCGGGAGCTTCTCGGCCCGCGACCCGAAACCTGAAAAACTCCCCCCCCCGGGCCGCACGAGGGGAAAAAGCCAGCCAGACCCGTTACGCCTGCCGCCTCGGGCCTTGCGCCCCTGCGCCGGCTGCTGTGAGTCTCGGGCCCCCGTCCCCGCGGACCGTCCCGGGGACCTTCTGCCTGAGGAGGAAAGGGGGGCAAGGCAGGGGCTTTTACTTGGAAAAAGGCTTCGGGAAAGCACAGGCCCTTTTTCGAACGGGTTTGTGCTTTTGCCTCGTTTTCCCTTCTCGATGCTTTTCCCGCGCTTGATCGATGTGTGGGGGTTTGCGCTCTCCCCGGCCGGGCCTAAGCCGCGCCAGACGAGGGAACGGACATTCCTTGGCAATGGATCGCTCTTCTCGCTCTGCCCGCGGGCCCCTCGCCTCTCCCCCCCCCCCCGTCCGGGTGCGGCGTGTGGAAGGGAGGAAAAGGGGTGCGGAAACCCCGGCCCGACCTCGGGTTTTTTTCACGCCCGTGTCTCCTCTGACGGAGCGGACCACTCTCCGCTAAGCCTTTCCCGAAGCTGCGTCTTGCGGGCCGCCCCCTCCCCCGCGGCGGGGAGGGGCGTCCCGCCGTCGCGTCGCAAGCGCCTTCCCCCCCTTGGGGTGCGGGCGCTGTTGCCCTCGGTTGGTGCCCCTGGAGCGCTCCAGGACTCCTTCAGGGGCCTGAGGCCGGCAGGTGGTGTCGTTTCCCCCTTCCCCCCCCGAGCCCCCCGCCGGCCGCCGCTTTGTCGGTTTGGGCCTTGTGGAAAGGAGCACCGGGGGAGAGTCTGCCGGACAAGGGAAGGCGCCCGTCCCCCCCGCGTGAGGGGGCCCGGTTCGAAACGCTG
>JAULJE010000182.1:20000-31287 GCA_030846915.1 Cnephaeus nilssonii
GGGGGGGGGGGGGGGGGGGGGGGGGGGGGGGGGGGGGGGGGGGGGGGGGGGGGGGGGGGGGGGGGGGGGGGGGGGGGGGGGGGGGGGGGGGGGGGGGGGGGGGGGGGGGGGGGGGGGGGGGGGGGGGGGGGGGGGGGGGGGGGGGGGGGGGGGGGGGGGGGGGGGGGGGGGGGGGGGGGGGGGGGGGGGGGGGGGGGGGGGGGGGGTGGGGGGGGGGGGGGGGGGGGGGGGGGGGGGGGGGGGGGGGGGGGGGGGGGGGGGGGGGGGGGGGGGGGGGGGGGGGGGGGGGGGGGGGGGGGGGGGGGGGGGGGGGGGGGGGGGGGGGGGGGGGGGGGGGGGGGGGGGGGGGGGGGGGGGGGGGGGGGGGGGGGGGGGGGGGGGGGGGGGGGGGGGGGGGGGGGGGGGGGGGGGGGGGGGGGGGGGGGGGGGGGGGGGGGGGGGGGGGGGGGGGGGGGGGGGGGGGGGGGGGGGGGGGGGGGGGGGGGGGGGGGGGGGGGGGGGGGGGGGGGGGGGGGGGGGGGGGGGGGGGGGGGGGGGGGGGGGGGGGGGGGGGGGGGGGGGGGGGGGGGGGGGGGGGGGGGGGGGGGGGGGGGGGGGGGGGGGGGGGGGGGGGGGGGGGGGGGGGGGGGGGGGGGGGGGGGGGGGGGGGGGGGGGGGGGGGGGGGGGGGGGGGGGGGGGGGGGGGGGGGGGGGGGGGGGGGGGGGGGGGGGGGGGGGGGGGGGGGGGGGGGGGGGGGGGGGGGGGGGGGGGGGGGGGGGGGGGGGGGGGGGGGGGGGGGGGGGGGGGGGGGGGGGGGGGGGGGGGGGGGGGGGGGGGGGGGGGGGGGGGGGGGGGGGGGGGGGGGGGGGGGGGGGGGGGGGGGGGGGGGGGGGGGGGGGGGGGGGGGGGGGGGGGGGGGGGGGGGGGGGGGGGGGGGGGGGGGGGGGGGGGGGGGGGGGGGGGGGGGGGGGGGGGGGGGGGGGGGGGGGGGGGGGGGGGGGGGGGGGGGGGGGGGGGGGGGGGGGGGGGGGGGGGGGGGGGGGGGGGGGGGGGGGGGGGGGGGGGGGGGGGGGGGGGGGGGGGGGGGGGGGGGGGGGGGGGGGGGGGGGGGGGGGGGGGGGGGGGGGGGGGGGGGGGGGGGGGGGGGGGGGGGGGGGGGGGGGGGGGGGGGGGGGGGGGGGGGGGGGGGGGGGGGGGGGGGGGGGGGGGGGGGGGGGGGGGGGGGGGGGGGGGGGGGGGGGGGGGGGGGGGGGGGGGGGGGGGGGGGGGGGGGGGGGGGGGGGGGGGGGGGGGGGGGGGGGGGGGGGGGGGGGGGGGGGGGGGGGGGGGGGGGGGGGGGGGGGGGGGGGGGGGGGGGGGGGGGGGGGGGGGGGGGGGGGGGGGGGGGGGGGGGGGGGGGGGGGGGGGGGGGGGGGGGGGGGGGGGGGGGGGGGGGGGGGGGGGGGGGGGTGGGGGGGGGGGGGGGGGGGGGGGGGGGGGGGGGGGGGGGGGGGGGGGGGGGGGGGGGGGGGGGGGGGGGGGGGGGGGGGGGGGGGGGGGGGGGGGGGGGGGGGGGGGGGGGGGGGGGGGGGGGGGGGGGGGGGGGGGGGGGGGGGGGGGGGGGGGGGGGGGGGGGGGGGGGGGGGGGGGGGGGGGGGGGGGGGGGGGGGGGGGGGGGGGGGGGGGGGGGGGGGGGGGGGGGGGGGGGGGGGGGGGGGGGGGGGGGGGGGGGGGGTGGGGGGGGGGGGGGGGGGGGGGGGGGGGGGGGGGGGGGGGGGGGGGGGGGGGGGGGGGGGGGGGGGGGGGGGGGGGGGGGGGGGGGGGGGGGGGGGGGGGGGGGGGGGGGGGGGGGGGGGGGGGGGGGGGGGGGGGGGGGGGGGGGGGGGGGGGGGGGGGGGGTTTGGGGGGGGGGGGGGGGGGGGGGGGGGGGGGGGGGGGGGGGGGGGGGGGGGGGGGGGGGGGGGGGGGGGGGGGGGGGGGGGGGGGGGGGGGGGGGGGGGGGGGGGGGGGGGGGGGGGGGGGGGGGGGGGGGGGGGGGGGGGGGGGGGGGGGGGGGGGGGGGGGGGGGGGGGGGGGGGGGGGGGGGGGGGGGGGGGGGGGGGGGGGGGGGGGGGGGGGGGGGGGGGGGGGGGGGGGGGGGGGGGGGGGGGGGGGGGGGGGGGGGGGGGTGGGGGGGGGGGGGGGGGGGGGGGGGGGGGGGGGGGGGGGGGGGGGGGGGGGGGGGGGGGGGGGGGGGGGGGGGGGGGGGGGGGGGGGGGGGGGGGGGGGGGGGTGGGGGGGGGGGGGGGGGGGGGGGGGGGGGGGGGGGGGGGGGGGGGGGGGGGGGGGGGGGGGGGGGGGGGGGGGGGGGGGGGGGGGGGGGGGGGGGGGGGGGGGGGGGGGGGGGGGGGGGGGGGGGGGGGGGGGGGGGGGGGGGGGGGGGGGGGGGGGGGGGGGGGGGGGGGGGGGGGGGGGGGGGGGGGGGGGGGGGGGGGGGGGGGGGGGGGGGGGGGGGGGGGGGGGGGGGGGGGGGGGGGGGGGGGGGGGGGGGGGGGGGGGGGGGGGGGGGGGGGGGGGGGGGGGGGGGGGGGGGGGGGGGGGGGGGGGGGGGGGGGGGGGGGGGGGGGGGGGGGGGGGGGGGGTGGGGGGGGGGGGGGGGGGGGGGGGGGGGGGGGGGGGGGGGGGGGGGGGGGGGGGGGGGGGGGGGGGGGGGGGGGGGGGGGGGGGGGGGGGGGGGGGGGGGGGGGGGGGGGGGGGGGGGGGGGGGGGGGGGGGGGGGGGGGGGGGGGGGGGGGGGGGGGGGGGGGGGGGGGGGGGGGGGGGGGGGGGGGGGGGGGGGGGGGGGGGGGGGGGGGGGGGGGGGGGGGGGGGGGGGGGGGGGGGGGGGGGGGGGGGGGGGGGGGGGGGGGGGGGGGGGGGGGGGGGGGGGGGGGGGGGGGGGGGGGGGGGGGGGGGGGGGGGGGGGGGGGGGGGGGGGGGGGGGGGGGGGGGGGGGGGGGGGGGGGGGGGGGGGGGGGGGGGGGGGGGGGGGGGGGGGGGGGGGGGGGGGGGGGGGGGGGGGGGGGGGGGGGGGGGGGGGGGGGGGGGGGGGGGGGGGGGGGGGGGGGGGGGGGGGGGGGGGGGGGGGGGGGGGGGGGGGGGGGGGGGGGGGGGGGGGGGGGGGGGGGGGGGGGGGGGGGGGGGGGGGGGGGGGGGGGGGGGGGGGGGGGGGGGGGGGGGGGGGGGGGGGGGGGGGGGGGGGGGGGGGGGGGGGGGGGGGGGGGGGGGGGGGGGGGGGGGGGGGGGGGGGGGGGGGGGGGGGGGGGGGGGGGGGGGGGGGGGGGGGGGGGGGGGGGGGGGGGGGGGGGGGGGGGGGGGGGGGGGGGGGGGGGGGGGGGGGGGGGGGGGGGGGGGGGGGGGGGGGGGGGGGGGGGGGGGGGGGGGGGGGGGGGGGGGGGGGGGGGGGGGGGTGGGGGGGGGGGGGGGGGGGGGGGGGGGGGGGGGGGGGGGGGGGGGGGGGGGGGGGGGGGGGGGGGGGGGGGGGGGGGTTGGGGGGGGGGGGGGGGGGGGGGGGGGGGGGGGGGGGGGGGGGGGGGGGGGGGGGGGGGGGGGGGGGGGGGGGGGGGGGGGGGGGGGGGGGGGGGGGGGGGGGGGGGGGGGGGGGGGGGGGGGGGGGGGGGGGGGGGGGGGGGGGGGGGGGGGGGGGGGGGGGGGGGGGGGGGGGGGGGGGGGGGGGGGGGGGGGGGGGGGGGGGGGGGGGGGGGGGGGGGGGGGGGGGGGGGGGGGGGGGGGGGGGGGGGGGGGGTGGGGGGGGGGGGGGGGGGGGGGGGGGGGGGGGGGGGGGGGGGGGGGGGGGGGGGGGGGGGGGGGGGGGGGGGGGGGGGGGGGGGGGGGGGGGGGGGGGGGGGGGGGGGGGGGGGGGGGGGGGGGGGGGGGGGGGGGGGGGGGGGGGGGGGGGGGGGGGGGGGGGGGGGGGGGGGGGGGGGGGGGGGGGGGGGGGGGGGGGGGGGGGGGGGGGGGGGGGGGGGGGGGGGGGGGGGGGGGGGGGGGGGGGGGGGGGGGGGGGGGGGGGGGGGGGGGGGGGGGGGGGGGGGGGGGGGGGGGGGGGGGGGGGGGGGGGGGGGGGGGGGGGGGGGGGGGGGGGGGGGGGGGGGGGGGGGGGGGGGGGGGGGGGGGGGGGGGGGGGGGGGGGGGGGGGGGGGGGGGGGGGGGGGGGGGGGGGGGGGGGGGGGGGGGGGGGGGGGGGGGGGGGGGGGGGGGGGGGGGGGGGGGGGGGGGGGGGGGGGGGGGGGGGGGGGGGGGGGGGGGGGGGGGGGGGGGGGGGGGGGGGGGGGGGGGGGGGGGGGGGGGGGGGGGGGGGGGGGGGGGGGGGGGGGGGGGGGGGGGGGGGGGGGGGGGGGGGGGGGGGGGGGGGGGGGGGGGGGGGGGGGGGGGGGGGGGGGGGGGGGGGGGGGGGGGGGGGGGGGGGGGGGGGGGGGGGGGGGGGGGGGGGGGGGGGGGGGGGGGGGGGGGGGGGGGGGGGGGGGGGGGGGGGGGGGGGGGGGGGGGGGGGGGGGGGGGGGGGGGGGGGGGGGGGGGGGGGGGGGGGGGGGGGGGGGGGGGGGGGGGGGGGGGGGGGGGGGGGGGGGGGGGGGGGGGGGGGGGGGGGGGGGGGGGGGGGGGGGGGGGGGGGGGGGGGGGGGGGGGGGGGGGGGGGGGGGGGGGGGGGGGGGGGGGGGGGGGGGGGGGGGGGGGGGGGGGGGGGGGGGGGGGGGGGGGGGGGGGGGGGGGGGGGGGGGGGGGGGGGGGGGGGGGGGGGGGGGGGGGGGGGGGGGGGGGGGGGGGGGGGGGGGGGGGGGGGGGGGGGGGGGGGGGGGGGGGGGGGGGGGGGGGGGGGGGGGGGGGGGGGGGGGGGGGGGGGGGGGGGGGGGGGGGGGGGGGGGGGGGGGGGGGGGGGGGGGGGGGGGGGGGGGGGGGGGGGGGGGGGGGGGGGGGGGGGGGGGGGGGGGGGGGGGGGGGGGGGGGGGGGGGGGGGGGGGGGGGGGGGGGGGGGGGGGGGGGGGGGGGGGGGGGGGGGGGGGGGGGGGGGGGGGGGGGGGGGGGGGGGGGGGGGGGGGGGGGGGGGGGGGGGGGGGGGGGGGGGGGGGGGGGGGGGGGGGGGGGGGGGGGGGGGGGGGGGGGGGGGGGGGGGGGGGGGGGGGGGGGGGGGGGGGTGGGGGGGGGGGGGGGGGGGGGGGGGGGGGGGGGGGGGGGGGGGGGGGGGGGGGGGGGGGGGGGGGGGGGGGGGGGGGGGGGGGGGGGGGGGGGGGGGGGGGGGGGGGGGGGGGGGGGGGGGGGGGGGGGGGGGGGGGGGGGGGGGGGGGGGGGGGGGGGGGGGGGGGGGGGGGGGGGGGGGGGGGGGGGGGGGGGGGGGGGGGGGGGGGGGGGGGGGGGGGGGGGGGGGGGGGGGGGGGGGGGGGGGGGGGGGGGGGGGGGGGGGGGGGGGGGGGGGGGGGGGGGGGGGGGGGGGGGGGGGGGGGGGGGGGGGGGGGGGGGGGGGGGGGGGGGGGGGGGGGGGGGGGGGGGGGGGGGGGGGGGGGGGGGGGGGGGGGGGTGGGGGGGGGGGGGGGGGGGGGGGGGGGGGGGGGGGGGGGGGGGGGGGGGGGGGGGGGGGGGGGGGGGGGGGGGGGGGGGGGGGGGGGGGGGGGGGGGGGGGGGGGGGGGGGGGGGGGGGGGGGGGGGGGGGGGGGGGGGGGGGGGGGGGGGGGGGGGGGGGGGGGGGGGGGGGGGGGGGTGGGGGGGGGGGGGGGGGGGGGGGGGGGGGGGGGGGGGGGGGGGGGGGGGGGGGGGGGGGGGGGGGGGGGGGGGGGGGGGGGGGGGGGGGGGGGGGGGGGGGGGGGGGGGGGGGGGGGGGGGGGGGGGGGGGGGGGGGGGGGGGGGGGGGGGGGGGGGGGGGGGGTGGGGGGGGGGGGGGGGGGGGGGGGGGGGGGGGGGGGGGGGGGGGGGGGGGGGGGGGGGGGGGGGGGGGGGGGGGGGGGGGGGGGGGGGGGGGGGGGGGGGGGGGGGGGGGGGGGGGGGGGGGGGGGGGGGGGGGGGGGGGGGGGGGGGGGGGGGGGGGGGGGGGGGGGGGGGGGGGGGGGGGGGGGGGGGGGGGGGGGGGGGGGGGGGGGGGGGGGGGGGGGGGGGGGGGGGGGGGGGGGGGGGGGGGGGGGGGGGGGGGGGGGGGGGGGGGGGGGGGGGGGGGGGGGGGGGGGGGGGGGGGGGGGGGGGGGGGGGGGGGGGGGGGGGGGGGGGGGGGGGGGGGGGGGGGGGGGGGGGGGGGGGGGGGGGGGGGGGGGGGGGGGGGGGGGGGGGGGGGGGGGGGGGGGGGGGGGGGGGGGGGGGGGGGGGGGGGGGGGGGGGGGGGGGGGGGGGGGGGGGGGGGGGGGGGGGGGGGGGGGGGGGGGGGGGGGGGGGGGGGGGGGGGGGGGGGGGGGGGGGGGGGGGGGGGGGGGGGGGGGGGGGGGGGGGGGGGGGGGGGGGGGGGGGGGGGGGGGGGGGGGGGGGGGGGGGGGGGGGGGGGGGGGGGGGGGGGGGGGGGGGGGGGGGGGGGGGGGGGGGGGGGGGGGGGGGGGGGGGGGGGGGGGGGGGGGGGGGGGGGGGGGGGGGGGGGGGGGGGGGGGGGGGGGGGGGGGGGGGGGGGGGGGGGGGGGGGGGGGGGGGGGGGGGGGGGGGGGGGGGGGGGGGGGGGGGGGGGGGGGGGGGGGGGGGGGGGGGGGGGGGGGGGGGGGGGGGGGGGGGGGGGGGGGGGGGGGGGGGGGGGGGGGGGGGGGGGGGGGGGGGGGGGGGGGGGGGGGGGGGGGGGGGGGGGGGGGGGGGGGGGGGGGGGGGGGGGGGGGGGGGGGGGGGGGGGGGGGGGGGGGGGGGGGGGGGGGGGGGGGGGGGGGGGGGGGGGGGGGGGGGGGGGGGGGGGGGGGGGGTGGGGGGGGGGGGGGGGGGGGGGGGGGGGGGGGGGGGGGGGGGGGGGGGGGGGGGGGGGGGGGGGGGGGGGGGGGGGGGGGGGGGGGGGGGGGGGGGGGGGGGGGGGGGGGGGGGGGGGGGGGGGGGGGGGGGGGGGGGGGGGGGGGGGGGGGGGGGGGGGGGGGGGGGGGGGGGGGGGGGGGGGGGGGGGGGGGGGGGGGGGGGGGGGGGGGGGGGGGGGGGGGGGGGGGGGGGGGGGGGGGGGGGGGGGGGGGGGGGGGGGGGGGGGGGGGGGGGGGGGGGGGGGGGGGGGGGGGGGGGGGGGGGGGGGGGGGGGGGGGGGGGGGGGGGGGGGGGGGGGGGGGGGGGGGGGGGGGGGGGGGGGGGGGGGGGGGGGGGGGGGGGGGGGGGGGGGGGGGGGGGGGGGGGGGGGGGGGGGGGGGGGGGGGGGGGGGGGGGGGGGGGGGGGGGGGGGGGGGGGGGGGGGGGGGGGGGGGGGGGGGGGGGGGGGGGGGGGGGGGGGGGGGGGGGGGGGGGGGGGTGGGGGGGGGGGGGGGGGGGGGGTGGGGGGGGGGGGGGGGGGGGGGGGGGGGGGGGGGGGGGGGGGGGGGGGGGGGGGGGGGGGGGGGGGGGGGGGGGGGGGGGGGGGGGGGGGGGGGGGGGGGGGGGGGGGGGGGGGGGGTGGGGGGGGGGGGGGGGGGGGGGGGGGGGGGGGGGGGGGGGGGGGGGGGGGGGGGGGGGGGGGGGGGGGGGGGGGGGGGGGGGGGGGGGGGGGGGGGGGGGGGGGGGGGGGGGGGGGGGGGGGGGGGGGGGGGGGGGGGGGGGGGGGGGGGGGGGGGGGGGGGGGGGGGGGGGGGGGGGGGGGGGGGGGGGGGGTGGGGGGGGGGGGGGGGGGGGGGGGGGGGGGGGGGGGGGGGGGGGGGGGGGGGGGGGGGGGGGGGGGGGGGGGGGGGGGGGGGGGGGGGGGGGGGGGGGGGGGGGGGGGGGGGGGGGGGGGGGGGGGGGGGGGGGGGGGGGGGGGGGGGGGGGGGGGGGGGGGGGGGGGGGGGGGGGGGGGGGGGGGGGGGGGGGGGGGGGGGGGGGGGGGGGGGGGGGGGGGGGGGGGGGGGGGGGGGGGGGGGGGGGGGGGGGGGGGGGGGGGGGGGGGGGGGGGGGGGGGGGGGGGGGGGGGGGGGGGGGGGGGGGGGGGGGGGGGGGGGGGGGGGGGGGGGGGGGGGGGGGGGGGGGGGGGGGGGGGGGGGGGGGGGGGGGGGGGGGGGGGGGGGGGGGGGGGGGGGGGGGGGGGGGGGGGGGGGGGGGGGGGGGGGGGGGGGGGGGGGGGGGGGGGGGGGGGGGGGGGGGGGGGGGGGGGGGGGGGGGGGGGGGGGGGGGGGGGGGGGGGGGGGGGGGGGGGGGGGGGGGGGGGGGGGGGGGGGGGGGGGGGGGGGGGGGGGGGGGGGGGGGGGGGGGGGGGGGGGGGGGGGGGGGGGGGGGGGGGGGGGGGGGGGGGGGGGGGGGGGGGGGGGGGGGGGGGGGGGGGGGGGGGGGGGGGGGGGGGGGGGGGGGGGGGGGGGGGGGGGGGGGGGGGGGGGGGGGGGGGGGGGGGGGGGGGGGGGGGGGGGGGGGGGGGGGGGGGGGGGGGGGGGGGGGGGGGGGTGGGGGGGGGGGGGGGGGGGGGGGGGGGGGGGGGGGGGGGGGGGGGGGGGGGGGGGGGGGGGGGGGGGGGGGGGGGGGGGGGGGGGGGGGGGGGGGGGTGGGGGGGGGGGGGGGGGGGGGGGGGGGGGGGGGGGGGGGGGGGGGGGGGGGGGGGGGGGGGGGGGGGGGGGGGGGGGGGGGGGGGGGGGGGGGGGGGGGGGGGGGGGGGGGGGGGGGGGGGGGGGGGGGGGGGGGGGGGGGGGGGGGGGGGGTGGGGGGGGGGGGGGGGGGGGGGGGGGGGGGGGGGGGGGGGGGGGGGGGGGGGGGGGGGGGGGGGGGGGGGGGGGGGGGGGGGGGGGGGGGGGGGGGGGGGGGGGGGGGGGGGGGGGGGGGGGGGGGGGGGGGGGGGGGGGGGGGGGGGGGGGGGGGGGGGGGGGGGGGGGGGGGGGGGGGTGGGGGGGGGGGGGGGGGGGGGGGGGGGGGGGGGGGGGGGGGGGGGGGGGGGGGGGGGGGGGGGGGGGGGGGGGGGGGGGGGGGGGGGGGGGGGGGGGGGGGGGGGGGGGGGGGGGGGGGGGGGGGGGGGGGGGGGGGGGGGGGGGGGGGGGGGGGGGGGGGGGGGGGGGGGGGGGGGGGGGGGGGGGGGGGGGGGGGGGGGGGGGGGGGGGGGGGGGGGGGGGGGGGGGGGGGGGGGGGGGGGGGGGGGGGGGGGGGGGGGGGGGGGGGGGGGGGGGGGGGGGGGGGGGGGGGGGGGGGGGGGGGGGGGGGGGGGGGGGGGTGGGGGGGGGGGGGGGGGGGGGGGGGGGGGGGGGGGGGGGGGGGGGGGGGGGGGGGGGGGGGGGGGGGGGGGGGGGGGGGGGGGGGGGGGGGGGGGGGGGGGGGGGGGGGGGGGGGGGGGGGGGGGGGGGGGGGGGGGGGGGGGGGGTGTGGGGGGGGGGGGGGGGGGGGGGGGGGGGGGGGGGGGGGGGGGGGGGGGGGGGGGGGGGGGGGGGGGGGGGGGGGGGGGGGGGGGGGGGGGGGGGGGGGGGGGGGGGGGGGGGGGGGGGGGGGGGGGGGGGGGGGGGGGGGGGGGGGGGGGGGGGGGGGGGGGGGGGGGGGGGGGGGGGGGGGGGGGGGGGGGGGGGGGGGGGGGGGGGGGGGGGGGGGGGGGGGGGGGGGGGGGGGGGGGGGGGGGGGGGGGGGGGGGGTGGGGGGGGGGGGGGGGGGGGGGGGGGGGGGGGGGGGGGGGGGGGGGGGGGGGGGGGGGGGGGGGGGGGGGGGGGGGGGGGGGGGGGGGGGGGGGGGGGGGGGGGGGGGGGGGGGGGGGGGGGGGGGGGGGGGGGGGGGGGGGGGGGGGGGGGGGGGGGGGGGGGGGTGGGGGGGGGGGGGGGGGGGGGGGGGGGGGGGGGGGGGGGGGGGGGGGGGGGGGGGGGGGGGGGGGGGGGGGGGGGGGGGGGGGGGGGGGGGGGGGGGGGGGGGGGGGGGGGGGGGGGGGGGGGGGGGGGGGGGGGGGGGGGGGGGGGGGGGGGGGGGGGGGGGGGGGGGGGGGGGGGGGGGGGGGGGGGGGGGGGGGGGGGGGGGGGGGGGGGGGGGGGGGGGGGGGGGGGGGGGGGGGGGGGGGGGGGGGGGGGGGGGGGGGGGGGGGGGGGGGGGGGGGGGGGGGGGGGGGGGGGGGGGGGGGGGGGGGGGGGGGGGGGGGGGGGGGGGGGGGGGGGGGGGGGGGGGGGGGGGGGGGGGGGGGGGGGGGGGGGGGGGGGGGGGGGGGGGGGGGGGGGGGGGGGGGGGGGGGGGGGGGGGGGGGGGGGGGGGGGGGGGGGGGGGGGGGGGGGGGGGGGGGGGGGGGGGGGGGGGGGGGGGGGGGGGGGGGGGGGGGGGGGGGGGGGGGGGGGGGGGGGGGGGGGGGGGGGGGGGGGGGGGGGGGGGGGGGGGGGGGGGGGGGGGGGGGGGGGGGGGGGGGGGGGGGGGGGGGGGGGGGGGGGGGTGGGGGGGGGGGGGGGGGGGGGGGGTGGGGGGGGGGGGGGGGGGGGGGGGGGGGGGGGGGGGGGGGGGGGGGGGGGGGGGGGGGGGGGGGGGGGGGGGGGGGGGGGGGGGGGGGGGGGGGGGGGGGGGGGGGGTGGGGGGGGGGGGGGGGGGGGGGGGGGGGGGGGGGGGGGGGGGGGGGGGGGGGGGGGGGGGGGGGGGGGGGGGGGGGGGGGGGGGGGGGGGGGGGGGGGGGGGGGGGGGGGGGGGGGGGGGGGGGGGGGGGGGGGGGGGGGGGGGGGGGGGGGGGGGGGGGGGGGGGGGGGGGGGGGGGGGGGGGGGGGGGGGGGGGGGGGGGGGGGGGGGGGGGGGGGGGGGGGGGGGGGGGGGGGGGGGGGGGGGGGGGGGGGGGGGGTGGGGGGGGGGGGGGGGGGGGGGGGGGGGGGGGGGGGGGGGGGGGGGGGGGGGGGGGGGGGGGGGGGGGGGGGGGGGGGGGGGGGGGGGGGGGGGGGGGGGGGGGGGGGGGGGGGGGGGGGGGGGGGGGGGGGGGGGTGGGGGGGGGGGGGGGGGGGGGGGGGGGGGGGGGGGGGGGGGGGGGGGGGGGGGGGGGGGGGGGGGGGGGGGGGGGGGGGGGGGGGGGGGGGGGGGGGGGGGGGGGGGGGGGGGGGGGGGGGGGGGGGGGGGGGGGGGGGGGGGGGGGGGGGGGGGGGGGGGGGGGGGGGGGGGGGGGGGGGGGGGGGGGGGGGGGGGGGGGGGGGGGGGGGGGGGGGGGGGGGGGGGGGGGGGTGGGGGGGGGGGGGGGGGGGGGGGGGGGGGGGGGGGGGGGGGGGGGGGGGGGGGGGGGGGGGGGGGGGGGGGGGGGGGGGGGGGGGGGGGGGGGGGGGGGGGGGGGGGGGGGGGGGGGGGGGGGGGGGGGGGGGGGGG
>JAULJE010000183.1:0-31243 GCA_030846915.1 Cnephaeus nilssonii
ACAGGAAATCGTGTTCAAAGAACATAGAACCGAGTTGGATACTGGTTACATTTATTATCCGGGACAATGAGTTGGCAATTTTGAAAGAGCCTGGTTAGGCCATTAAACCGATGTGATGACGTCACCAAGGGGAGGGGCACGTGAGCAGCTTAATTGATCCCAGGTGATAATGATTTGGCCAGGGACCAGTGGGAGTGATGACGTCATCGAGATTAGTTCTGGTATTAGGTTAGAGAATGGGCTCTGTTCATGGTTAGGGTTAGGATAACGTTTTGGGTAGGTAGGGTTCAGGCTCAGGTGTGGGCTAGGTTTAGGGTTTGGGTTAGAGGGTTAGGGACAGGGTTACGGTCACAGTGTAGTAATGTTGGCTGTTCACAATGAATGAGCTTCAATCACTGGACAATTTGGTGTGTAGCACTCAGAACTTACGACTCCAGACTAGGAAATATTTAGAAATGTGCTTCCACAACAGGAATACATATTCCAATAGACTGAGTATCTGAACAGCACAATTTTGTCACTGGGAAATCTTGTTCAAAAGCTGAGAAGCGAGTGTGACCACTGTTTACATTTATTTTTCCGTCAAAAGGAGTTGGTGTTCTCGGGAAAAGGTTTTGGTGAAACACTGAAAAACTCATTTTCCTAGAGTATCGAACAGTATGAAAGTATTGAGAACACTATGAAATAAAAATTTTAGTCAGGCTAGGGTTCCAAGTAATGTTTTACTGTGCCTTTAAAAGCCGGTATGACACCCGTGTTAAAATGAAAAGTCTCATTGCTCAAAACAACAACCAGGGGAATGGCAGAGTGTCTCTAGACTCCTGGAATACGATTTAGAACCGAACATCTCTACTGAATTTTGAAATACTGAGAATTTGTATCCAGGCTGTGAAAGGTAGGATAGACTGTCAAGTGTAATAATGTTGAAAGTGTGGTAATGTGTTAAAAAGGTTGTTTTACAATTAGAATTCACAATGAAAAAGCTTGGACACTGGAAGAAGAGCTCCAACTCGGAAATTCACAATGATAACCAGGTTAATAATCTAAGAAAGTGCTTCAAACACTAGGAATACGTGAATAAAGGGCCAATATCTGTAACACATTGTTTCCTGACAGGAAATCGTGTTCAAAGAACATAGAACGAGTTGGATACTGGTTACATTTATTATTCCGGACAATGACTTGCAATTTTGAAAAAAGCCTGGTTAGGCCATAAACCGGATTGATGACGTCACCAAGGGGGAGGGCCACGTGGGCAGGCTTAATTATCCCAGGTGAAATGATTTGGCCAGGGGACCGTGGGAGTGATGACGTCATCGAATTAGTTTGTATTAGGTTAGAAATTGGGCTCTGTTCATGGTTAGGGTTAGGAAAGTTTTGGGTAGGTAGGGTCAGGCTCAGGTTGGCTAGGTTAGGGTTTGGGTTAAGTTAGGAAGGGTTCGTCACGTGAGTAATGTTGGCTATTCACAATGAATGCTTCAATCACTGGCATTGTGTAGACCAAATTCACTCCAATAGGAATTAATGTGCTCCAGAACTATCAATAGATGATATAACAGCCAATTGTCAGGAATTTCAACGGAGACGAGTGTGACTGTTTACTTATTTTCCCTCAAAAGGTGCTTTTCGGAAAAGGTTGGTGAACACGAAACATTCCAGTATCGACGTATGAAATATTGAACACTAAAAAAATTGTAGGTAGGTTAATAATGTTATGCTTAAAAGCGATGACACCTGTAAATGAAAATCTCATTGCTCAAAAAAAGCCAGGAAGGAGTCTCTAGACCTGAACTTTAGAACGAATCCAGATTGAAACTGAGAATTTGTTCAAGCGTGTGAAAGGTAGGTAGCTCAATTATAGTTAAGCGTATTGTAAAAGTTTACCAAATTAGAATTCACAATGAAACTTGAGACACTGGAAGAAAGACTCACTGGTTCACAATGAACTGTTATATCTAATGTATAGATCGTGTACTAACTTACACTTCTGACAAGGAAATCGTGTTCAAAGAACATAGAACGAGTTGGATACTGGTTACATTTATTATTCCGGACAATGAGTTGGCAATTTTGAAAAAGCCTGGTTAGGCCATTAAACGGATGTGATGACGTCACCAAGGGAAGGCCACGTGAGCAGGCTTAATTGATCCCAGGTGATAATGATTTGGCCAGGGACCAGCTGGGAGTGATGACGTCATCGAGATTAGTTCTGTATTAGGGTTAGAGAATTGGGGCTCTGTTCATGGTTAGGGTTAGGATAACGTTTGGGTAGGTAGGGTTCAGGCTCAGGTGTGGGCTAGGTTTAGGGTTTGGGTTAGAGGGTTAGGGACAGGGTTACGGTCACAGTGTAGTAATGTTGGCTGTTCACAATGAATGAGCTTCAATCACTGGACAATTTGGTGTGTAGCACTCAGAACTTACGACTCCAGACTAGGGAAATATTAGAAATGTGCTTCCCACAACAGAATACATATTCCAATAGACTGAGTATCTGAACAGCACAATTTTGTCACTGGGAAATCTTTTTCAAACAGCTGAGAAGCGAGTGTGACACTGTTTACATTATTTTCCCGTCAAAAGGAGTTGGTGTTTTCGGGAAAAGGTTTTGATGAAACACTGAAAAACTCATTTTCCTAGAGCTATCGAACAGTATGAAAGTATTGAGAACACTATGAAATAAAAATGTTAGTCAGGCTAGGGTTCCAAGTAATGTTTTACTGTGCCTTTAAAAAGCCGGTATGACACCCGTGTTAAAATGAAAAGTCTCATTGCTCAAACAACAAACCAGGGAATGCAGTGTGTCTCTAGATCTCCTGGAATACATTTTAGAACCGAACATCTCTACTGAATTTTGAAATACTGAGAATTTGTATCCAAAGCGCTGTGAAAGGTAGGATAGACTGTCAAGAGGTAATAATGTTGAAAGTGCTGGTATATTGTAAAAAAGGTTGTTTTAGCAAATTAGAATTCACAATGAAAAAGCTTGAGACACTGGAAGAGAGAGACTCCAACTCAGGCAATTCACAATGAAACCTAGGTTAATATCTAAGAAAGTGCTTCAAACACTAGGAATACGTGAATAAAGGGCCTTAATATCTGTAACACATTGTTTCCTGACAAGGAAATCGTGTTCAAAGAACACAGAACCGAGTTGGATACTGGTTACATTTATTATTCCGGGACAATGAGTTTTCCGATTTTGAAAGAGGCCTGGTTAGGCCATTAAACCGGATGTGATGACGTCAGCAAGGGGGAGGGGCCACGTGGGCAGGCTTAATTGATCCCAGGTGACAATGATTTGGCCAGGGGACCAGTTGGGAGTGATGACGTCATTGAGATTAGTTCTGGTATTAGGGTTAGAGAATTGGGGCTCTGTTCATGGTTAGGGTTAGGATAAGGTTTTGGGTAGGTAGGGTTCAGGCTCAGGTGTGGGCTAGGTTTAGGGTTTGGGTTAGAGGGTTAGGGACAGGGTTTCGGTCACAGTGTAGTAATGTTGGCTATTCACAATGAATGAGCTTCAATCACTGGACAATTTGGTGTGTAGCACTCAGAACTTACGACTCCAGACTAGGGAAATATTTATAAATGTGCTTCACACAACAGGAATACATATTCCAATAGACTGAATATCTGAACAGCACAATTTTGTCATTGGGAAATCTTTTTCAAACAGCTGAGAAGCGAGTGTGACCCTGTTTACATTTATTTTTCCCCTCAAAAGGAGTTGGCGTTTTCGGAAAAGGTTTTGGTGAAACACTGAAAAACTCATTTTCCTAGAGCTATCGAACAGTATGAAAGTATTGAGAACACTATGAAATAAAAATATTAGTTAGGCTAGGGTTCCAAGTAATGTTTTACTGTGCCTTTAAAAAGCCGGTATGACACCCGTGTTAAAATGAAAAGTCTCATTGCTCAAAACAACAGACCAGGGAATGGCAGAGTGTCTCTAGATCTCCTGGAATACATTTTAGAACCAGAACATCTCTACTGAATTTTGAAATACTGAGAATTTGTATCCAAAGCGCTGTGAAAGGTAGGATAGACTGTCAAGTGGTAATAATGTTGAAAGTGCTGGTATATGTGTAAAAAAGGTTGTTTTACCAAATTAGAATTCACAATGAAAAAGCTTGAGACACTGGAAGAGAGAGACTCCAACTCGGGAAATTCACAATGATAACCTAGGTTAATATCTAAGAAAGTGCTTCAAACACTAGGAATACGTGAATAAAGGGCCTGAATATCTGTAACACATTGTTTCCTGACAGGAAAATCGTGTTCAAAGAACATAGAACCGAGTTGGATACTGGTTACATTTATTATTCCGGGACAATGAGTTGGCAATTTTGAAAGAAGCCTGGTTAGGCCATTAAACCAGATGTGATGACGTCACCAAAGGGGAGGGGCCACGTGGGCAGGCTTAATTGATCCCAGGTGATAATGATTTGGCCAGGGGACCAGCTGGGAGTGATGACGTCATCGAGATTAGTTCTGGTATTAGGGTTAGAGAATTGGGGCTCTGTTCATGGTTAGGGTTAGGATAACGTTTTGGGTAGGTAGGGTTCAGGCTCAGGTGTGGGCTAGGTTTAGGGTTTGGGTTAGAGGGTTAGGGACAGGGTTACGGTCACAGTGTAGTAATGTTGGCTGTTCACAATGAATGAGCTTCAATCACTGGACAATTTGGTGTGTAGCACTCAGAACTTACGACTCCAGACTAGGGAAATATTTAGAAATGTGCTTCCCACAACAGGAATACATATTCCAATAGACTGAGTATCTGAACAGCACAATTTTGTCACTGGGAAATCTTGTTCAAAAAGCTGAGAAGCGAGTGTGACACTGTTTACATTTATTTTTCCCGTCAAAAGGAGTTGGTGTTTCGGGAAAAGGTTTTGGTGAAACACTGAAAAACTCATTTTCCTAGAGGTATCGAACAGTATGAAAGTATTGAGAACACTATGAAATAAAAATGTTTAGTCAGGCTAGGGTTCCAAGTAATGTTTTACTGTGCCTTTAAAAAGCCGGTATGACACCCGTGTTAAAATGAAAAGTCTCATTGCTCAAAACAACAGACCAGGGGAATGCAGAGTGTCTCTAGAACTCCTGGAATACGATTTAGAACCCGAACATCTCTACTGAATTTTGAAATACTGAGAATTTGTATCCAAAGCGCTGTGAAAGGTAGGATAGACTGTCAAGTGGTAATAATGTTGAAAGTGCTGGTATATTTGTAAAAAAGGTTGTTTACAAATTAGATTCACAATGAAAAAGCTTGAGAACTGGAGAGAGAGACTCCAACTCGGAATTCACAATGATAACCTAGGTTAATATCTAAGAAAGTGCTTCAAACACTAGGAATACGTGAATAAAGGGCTAATATCTGTAACACATGTTTCCTGACAAGGAAATCGTGTTCAAAGAACACAGAACCGGTTGGATACTGGTTACATTTATTATTCCGGGACAATGAGTTTTCCGATTTTGAAAGAGGCCTGGTTAGGCCATTAAACCGGATGTGATGACGTCAGCAAGGGGGAGGGCCACGTGGCAGCTTAATTGATCCCAGGTGACAATGATTTGGCCAGGACCGTTGGAGTGATGACGTCTTGAGATTAGTTCTGGTATTAGGGTTAGAGAATTGGGGCTCTGTTCATGGTTAGGGTTAGGAAAGGTTTTGGGTAGGTAGGTCAGGCTCAGGTGGGCTAGGTTTAGGTTTGGGTTAGAGGGTTAGGACAGGTTTCGGTCACAGTGTAGTAATGTTGGCTATTCACAATGATGAGCTTCAATCACTGGACAATTTGGTGTGTAGACTCAGAACTTACGACTCCAACTAGGGAAATATTAAAATGTGCTTCAACACAGGAATACATATTCCAATAGACTGAATATCTGAACAGCACATTTTGTCATTGGAAATCTTTTCAACAGTGAGAAGCGAGTGTGACCCTGTTTACATTTATTTTTCCTCAAAAGGAGTTGCGTTTTCGGGAAAAGGTTTTGGTGAAACACTGAAAAACTCATTTCTAGAGCTATCGAACAGTATGAAGTATTGAGAACACTATGAAATAAAAATTTAGTAGGCTAGGGTTCCAAGTAATGTTTTACTGTGCCTTTAAAAGCCGTATGACACCGTGTTAAATGAAAAGTCTCATTGCTCAAAACAACAGACCAGGAATGGCAAGTGTCTCTAGACTCCTGGAATACTTTTAGAACCGAACACTCTACTGAATTTTGAAATACTGAGAATTTGTATCCAAAGCGCTGTGAAAGGTAGGATAGACGTCAAGTGGTAATAATGTTGAAAGTGCTGGTATATTTGTAAAAAAGGTTGTTTTACCAAATTAGAATTCACAATGAAAAAGCTTGAGACACTGGAAGAGAGAGACTCCAACTCGGGAAATTCACAATGATAACCTAGGTTAATATCTAAGAAAGTGCTTCAAACACTAGGAATACGTGAATAAAGGGCCTGAATATCTGTAACACATTGTTTCCTGACAAGGAAATCGTGTTCAAAGAACATAGAACCGAGTTGGATACTGGTTACATTTATTATTCCGGGACAATGAGTTTCCGATTTTGAAAGAGGCCTGGTTAGGCCATTAAACCGGATGTGATGACGTCAGCAAGGGGAGGGGCCACGTGGGCAGGCTTAATTGATCCCAGGTGACAATGATTTGGCCAGGGACCAGCTGGGAGTGATGACGTCATTGAGATTAGTTCTGGTATTAGGGTTAGAGAATTGGGGCTCTGTTCATGGTTAGGGTTAGGATAAGGTTTTGGGTAGGTAGGGTTCAGGCTCAGGTGTGGGCTAGGTTTAGGGTTTGGGTTAGAGGGTTAGGGACAGGGTTTCGGTCACAGTGTAGTAATGTTGGCTATTCACAATGAATGAGCTTCAATCACTGGACAATTTGGTGTGTAGCACTCAGAACTTACGACTCCAGACTAGGGAAATATTTAGAAATGTGCTTCACACAACAGGAATACATATTCCAATAGACTGAATATCTGAACAGCACAATTTTGTCATTGGGAAATCTTTTTCAAACAGCTGAGAAGCGAGTGTGACCCTGTTTACATTTATTTTTCCCCTCAAAAGGAGTTGGCGTTTTCGGGAAAAGGTTTTGGTGAAACACTGAAAAACTCATTTTCCTAGAGCTATCGAACAGTATGAAAGTATTGAGAACACTATGAAATAAAAATGTTAGTTAGGCTAGGGTTCCAAGTAATGTTTTACTGTGCCTTTAAAAAGCGGTATGACACCTATGTTAAAATGAAAAGTCTCATAGCTCAAAACAACAGACCAGGGAATGTCAGAGTGCCTCTAGAACACCTGGAATACGTTTTAAACCCGAACATCTCTACTGAATTTTGAAATACTGAGAATTTGTATCCAAAGGCTTGAAAGGTAGGATAGACTTTCAAGTGGTAATAATGTTGAAAGTGCTGGTATATTTTTAAAAAAGGTTGTTTTACCAAATTAGAATTCACAATGAAAAAGCTTGAGACATGGAAGAGAGAGACTCCAACTCGGGAAATTCACAATGATAACCTAGGTTAATATCTAAGAAAGTGCTTCAAACACTAGGAATACGTGAATAAAGGGCCTTAATATCTGTAACACATTGTTTCCTGACAAGGAAATCGTGTTCAAAGAACATAGAACCGAGTTGGATACTGGTTACATTTATTATTCCGGGACAATGAGTTGGCAATTTTGAAAGAAGCCTGGTTAGGCCATTAAACCGGATGTGATGACGTCACCAAGGGGGAGGGGCCACGTGAGCAGGCTTAATTGATCCCAGGTGATAATGATTTGGCCAGGGGACCAGCTGGGAGTGATGACGTCATCGAGATTAGTTCTGGTATTAGGGTTAGAGAATTGGGGCTCTGTTCATGGTTAGGGTTAGGATAACGTTTTGGGTAGGTAGGGTTCAGGCTCAGGTGTGGGCTAGGTTTAGGGTTTGGGTTAGAGGGTTAGGGACAGGGTTACGGTCACAGTGTAGAATGTTGGCTGTTCACAATGAATGAGCTTCAATCACTGGACAATTTGGTGTGTAGCACTCAGAACTTACGACTCCAGACTAGGGAAATATTTAGAAATGTGCTTCCCACAACAGGAATACATATTCCAATAGACTGATATCTGAACAGCACAATTTTGTCACTGGGAAATCTTGTTCAAAAAGCTGAGAAGCGAGTGTGACACTGTTTACATTTATTTTCCCCGTCAAAAGGAGTTGGGTTTTTCGGAAAAGGTTTGATGAAACACTGAAAAACTCATTTTCCTAGAGTATCGAACAGTATGAAAGTATTGAGAACACTATGAAATAAAAATGTTAGTCAGGCTAGGGTTCCAAGTAATGTTTTACTGTGCCTTTAAAAAGCCGGTATGACACCCGTGTTAAAATGAAAAGTCTCATTGCTCAAAACAACAGACCAGGGGAATGGCAGAGTGTCTCTAGAACTCCTGGAATACGTTTTAGAACCCGAACATCTCTACTGAATTTTGAAATACTGAGAATTTGTATCCAAAGCGCTGTGAAAGGTAGGATAGACTGTCAAGTGGTAATAATGTTGAAAGTGCTGGTATATTTGTAAAAAAGGTTGTTTTACCAAATTAGAATTCACAATGAAAAAGCTTGAGACACTGGAAGAGAGAGATCCAACTCGGGAAATTCACAATAGATAACCTAGGTTAATATCTAAGAAAGTGCTTCAAACACTAGGAATACGTGAATAAAGGGCCTGAATATCTGTAACACATTGTTTCCTGACAAGGAAATCGTGTTCAAAGAACATAGAACCGAGTTGGATACTGGTTACATTTATTATTCCGGGACAATGAGTTGGCAATTTTGAAAGAAGCCTGGTTAGGCCATTAAACCGGATGTGATGACGTCACCAAGGGGGAGGGGCCACGTGGGCAGGCTTAATTGATCCCAGGTGATAATGATTTGGCCAGGGGACCAGCTGGGAGTGATGACGTCATCGAGATTAGTTCTGGTATTAGGGTTAGAGAATTGGGGCTCTGTTCATGGTTAGGGTTAGGATAACGTTTTGGGTAGGTAGGGTTCAGGCTCAGGTGTGGGCTAGGTTTAGGGTTTGGGTTAGAGGGTTAGGGACAGGGTTACGGTCACAGTGTAGTAATGTTGGCTATTCACAATGAATGAGCTTCAATCACTGGACAATTTGGTGTGTAGCACTCAGAACTTACGACTCCAGACTAGGGAAATATTTAGAAATGTGCTTCCCACAACAGGAATACATATTCCAATAGACTGAATATCTGAACAGCACAATTTTGTCACTGGGAAATCTTTTTCAAACAGCTGAGAAGCAGTGTGACACTGTTTACATTTATTTTTCCCGTCAAAAGGAGTTGGCGTTTTCGGAAAACGGTTTGGTGAAACACTGAAAAACTCATTTTCCTAGAGGTATCGAACAGTATGAAAGTATTGAGAACACTATGAAATAAAAATGTTAGTCAGGCTAGGGTTCCAAGTAATGTTTTACTGTGCCTTTAAAAAGCCGGTATGACACCCGTGTTAAAATGAAAAGTCTCATTGCTCAAAACAACAGACCAGGGGAATGGCAGAGTGTCTCTAGAACTCCTGGAATACGTTTTAGAACCCGAACATCTCTACTGAATTTTGAAATACTGAGAATTTGTATCCAAAGCGCTGTGAAAGGTAGGATAGAACCGTCAAGTGGTAATAATGTTGAAAGTGCTGGTATATGTGTAAAAAAGGTTGTTTTACCAAATTAGAATTCACAATGAAAAAGCTTGAGACACTGGAAGAGAGAGACTCCAACTCTGGCAATTCACAATGATAACCTAGGTTAATATCTAAGAAAGTGCTTCAAACATAGGAATACGTGAATAAAGGGCCTGAATATCTGTAACACATTGTTTCCTGACAAGGAAATCGTGTTCAAAGAACATAGAACCGAGTTGGATACTGGTTACATTTATTATTCCGGGACAATGAGTTGGCAATTTTGAAAGAGGCCTGGTTAGGCCATTAAACCGGATGTGATGACGTCACCAAGGGGGGGGCCACGTGGCAGGCTTAATTGATCCCAGGTGATAATGATTTGGCCAGGGGACCAGCTGGGAGTGATGACGTCATCGAGATTAGTTCTGGCTATTAGGGTTAGAGAATTGGGGCTCTGTTCATGGTTAGGGTTAGGATAACGTTTTGGGTAGGTAGGGTTCAGGCTCATGTGTGGGCTAGGTTTAGGGTTTGGGTTAGAGGGTTAGGGACAGGGTTACGGTCACAGTGTAGTAATGTTGGCTATTCACAATGAATGAGCTTCAATCACTGGACAATTTGGTGTGTAGCACTCAGAACTTACGACTCCAGACTAGGGAAATATTTAGAAATGTGCTTCCCACAATAGGAATACATATTCCAATAGACTGAGTATCTGAACAGCACAATTTTGTCATTGGGAAATCTTGTTCAAACAGCTGAGAAGCGAGTGTGACCCTGTTTACATTTATTTTTCCCTCAAAAGGAGTTGGCGTTTTCGGGAAAAGGTTTTGGTGAAACACTGAAAAACTCATTTTCCTAGAGCTATCGAAAAGTATGAAAGTATTGAGAACACTATGAAATAAAAATGTTATTTAGGCTAGGGTTCCAAGTAATGTTTTACTGTGCCATTAAAAAGCCGATATGACACCCGTGTTAAAATGAAAAGTCTCATTGCTCAAAACAACAAACCAGGGGAATGGCTGTGTGTCTCTAGATCTCTGGAATACATTTTAGAACCAGAACATCTCTACTGAATTTTGAAATACTGAGAATTTGTATCCAAAGCGCTGTGAAAGGTAGGATAGACTGTCAAGTGGTAATAATGTTGAAAGTGCTGGTATATTTGTAAAAAAGGTTGTTTTACCAAATTAGAATTAACAATGAAAAAGCTTCAGACACTGGAAGAGAGAGACTCCAACTCGGGCAATTCACAATGATAACCTAGGTTAATATCTAAGAAAGTGCTTCAAACACTAGGAATACGTGAATAAAGGGCCTTAATATCTGTAACACATTGTTTCCTGACAAGGAAATCGTGTTCAAAGAACATAGAACCGAGTTGGATACTGGTTACATTTATTATTCCGGGACAATGAGTTGGCGATTTTGAAAGAGGCCTGGTTAGGCCATTAAACCTGATGTGATGACGTCACCAAGGGGGAGGGGCCACGTGGGCAAGCTTAATTGATCCCAGGTGATAATGATTTGGCCTGGAGACCAGCTGGGAGTGATGCCGTCATCGAGATTAGTTCTGGTATTAGGGTTAGAGAATTAGGGCTCTGTTCATGGTTAGGGTTAGGATAAGGTTTTGGGTAGGTAGGGTTCAGGCTCAGGTGTGGGCTAGGTTTAGCGTTTGGGTTAGAGGGTTAGGGACAGGGTTAAGGTCACAGTGTAGTAATGTTAGCTATTCACAATGAATGAGGTTCAATCACTGGACAATTTGGTGTGTAGACTCAGAACTTACGACTCCAGCCTAGGGAAATATTTAGAAATGTGCTTCACACAACAGGAATACATATTCCTATAGACTGAATATCTGAACAGCACAATTTTGTCACTGGGAAATCTTGTTCAAACAGCTGAGAAGCGAGTGTGACACTGGTTACATTTGTTTTTCCCGTCAAAAGGAGTTGGCGTTTTCGGGAAAAGGTTTTGGTGAAACACTGAAAAACTCATTTCCTAGAGCTATCAAACAGTATGAAAGTATTGAGAACACTATGAAATAAAAATGTTAGTCAAGCTAGGGTTCCAAGTAATGTTTTACTGTGCCTTTAAAAAGCCGGTATGACACCCGTGTTAAAGTGAAAAGTCTCATTGCTCAAAACAACAGACCAGGGGAATGGCAGAGTGTCTCTAGAACTCCTGGAATACGTTTTAGAACCAAACATATCTACTGAGTTTTGAAATACTGAGAATTTGTATCCAAAGCGCTGTGAAAGGTAGGATAGACTGTCAAGTGGTAATAATGTTGAAAGTGCTGGTATATTTGTAAAAAAGGCTGTTTTACCAAATTAGAATTCACAATGAAAAAGCTTGAGACATTGGAAGAGAGAGACTCCAACTCGGGAAATTCACAATGATAACCTAGGTTAATATCTGAAAAAGTGCTTCAAACACTAGGAATACTTGAATATAGGGCCTTAATATCTGTAACAGATTGTTTCCTGACAAGGAAATCGTGTTCAAAGAACATAGAACCTAGTTGGATACTGGTAACATTTATTATTCCGGGACAATGAGTAGGCGATTTTGAAAGAGGCCTGGTTAGGCCATTAAAATGGATATGATGACGTCAACAAGGGGGAGGGGCCACGTGGGTAGGCTTAATTGATCCCAGGTGATAATGATTTGGCAAGTGGACCAGCTGGGAGTGATGACGTCCTCAAGATTAGTTCTTGTATTAGGGTTATAGAATTGGGGCTCTGTTCAGGGTTAGGGTTAGGAGAAGGTTTCGGGGTAGGTAGGGTTCAGGCTCAGGATAGGGCTAGGTTTAGGATTAGGGTTAGAGGGATAGGGACATGGTTCCGGTCTCGGTGTAGTAACGTTGGCTATTCTCAATGAATAAGCTTCAATCACTGGACTACTTGCTGTGTTTCACTGAGAACTTACGACTCCAGACTAGGGAAATATTTTGAAATGTGCTTCACACACTAGGAATACATATTCCAATAGACTGAATATCTGAACAGCACAATTTTGTCACTGGGAAATCTTGTTGAAACAGCTGAGAACCCAGTGTGACACTGTTTACATTTATTTTTCCCGTCAAAAGGAGTTGGCGTTGTCGGGAAAAGATGTTGGTGAAACACTGAAAAACTCATTTTCCTAGAGCTATAGAATAGTATGAAAGTATTGAGAACACTATGAAATAAAAATGTTAGTTAGGCTAGGGTTCCAAGTTATGTTTTAATATGCCTTTAAAAAGCGGGTATGACACCTATGTTAAAATGAAAAGTCTCATAGCTCAAAACAACAGACCAGGGGAATGTCAGAGTGCCTCTAAAAACCCTGGAATACGTTTTATAACCCGAACATCTCTACTGAATTTTGAAATACTGAGAATTTGTATCCAAAGGGCTTTGAAAGGTAGGATAGACTTTCAAGTGGTAATAATGTTGAAAGTGCTGGTATATTTTTAAAAAAGGTTGTTTTACCAAATTAGAATTCACAATGAAAAAGCTTGAGACAGTGGAAGAGAGAGACTCCAACTCGGGAAATTCACAATGATAACCTAGGTTAATATCTAAGACAGTGCTTCAAACACTAGGAATACGTGAATAAAGGGCCTTAATATCTGTAACACATTGTTTCCTGACAAGGAAATCGTGTTCAAAGAACATCGAACCGAGTTGGATACTGGTTACATTTAATATTCAGGGACAATGAGTTGGCGATTTTGAAAGAAGCCGGGTTAGGCCATTAAACCGGAAGTGATGACTTCACCAAGGTGGAGAGGCTATGTGGGCAGGCTTAATTGATCCCAGGTGATAATGATTTGGCTAGGGGACCAGTTGCGAGTGATGATGTCATCAAGATTAGTTCTGGTATTAGGGTTAGAGAATTGGGGCTCTGTTCACGGTTAGGGTTAGGATAAAGTTTTGGGCTAGGTAGGGTGCAGGCTCAGGTTAGGGCTAGGTTTAGGGTTTGGGTTGGAGGGTTAGGGACAGGGTTCCGGTCACCATGTAGTAACGTTGGCTATTCTCAATGAATGAGATTCAATCACTAATGATTTCTAGCTGTGTCTTATAGTTGGCCATCTGCTCTATTTGTGGGACTTCACCACATGTACAAACAACTTTATACACTCTTCTCTGAACTTGAGAAGCTATATAAACTTGTCTTTCAACTGTTTTACATTCGAGTACTACTTTTCAGTGACTTATGGTGGATTCAAACACTGGTTTCATGTGAACTAACTCTATTTCAAGGATTTCTGCAGTGTACAACATCCTTTCTATTCTAGACACTTACATTTTGATGGTTTTCCAGTTGTTCTAACACAATTCTATGATATTTACTAGTATTTGCTCTGAATTACTATGCTTTCTTGCAGTGTACTTTAATGGGCCTTCTGCTCTACTTGTGGGACTTCACCACTTGTAGCAACATCTTTATACATTCTTCTCTGAACTTGAGAAGCTATATACACTTGTTTCCCAACTGTTTTACAGTTGAATACTACTTTTCAGTGAATTCTGGTGGTTTCAAACACTGGTTTCATGTAAACTAACTCTATTTCCACGATTTCTGCAGTGTACAACATCTTTTCTAGACTAGATACTTACATTTTGATGATTTTCAACTTTTTCTCACACAATTCTGTGATATTCATTAATATTTGCTTTGAGTTACTACAGATTTCACGCTGAGTCCTATAGTGGCCCTTCTGCTCTACTTGTGGTACTTCACCACATGTAAAAACAACTTCATACACTCTTCTAAGAACATGAGAAGCTATATATACTTGTCTTTCAACAGTTTTACAGTTCAATGCTAAATTTCATTGTGTTCTAGGGGTTTCAAACACTGGTTTCATGTAAACTAACTCTATTTCCACGATTTCAGCAGTGTACAACATCCTTTCTAGACTATACACTTACATTTTGATGTCTTTTCCACTTGGTCTCTCACAATTCTGTGATACTCATTAGTATTTGCTCTGAATTACTACTGCTTTCTTGCAGTGTCGTATAATGGGCCTTCTGGTCTACTTGTTGGAATTCTCCACAAGTACAAACAACATTATACATTCTTCTCTGAGCTTGAGAATCTATATACACTTGTCTTTCAACTGTTTTACAGTTGAATACTGTTATTCAGTGAATTCTGGTTGTTTCAAACACTGGTTTCATGTGCACTAACTCTATTTCAAGGATTTCTGCAGTGTACAACATCCTTTCTGGACTAGACACTTACATTTTGATGGTTTTCTACTTATTCTCACACAATTCCAAGCTATTCATTAATATTTGCTCTGAATTAGTACAGATTTCTAGCAGTGTCCTATAATAGCCCTTCTGCTCTACTTGTGGGACGTCACCACATGTAAAAAGAACGTCGTACACTCTTCACTGAACTTGAGAAGCTATATACACTTGTCTTTCAACAGTTTTACTGTTGAATGCTAATTTTCATTGTATTCTAGGGTTTCAAACACTGGTTTCATGTGAACTAACTCTATTTCCAGGATTTCTGCAGTGTACAACATCCCTTCTAGACTAGACACTTACATTTTGATGTTTTTCCACTTGTTCTCACACAATTCTATGATATTCATTACTATTTGCTTTGAATTACTACTGATTTCTAGCTGTGCCCTCTAATGGGCTTCTGCTCTACTTGTGGGACTTCACCTCATGTAGAAACAATTTTATACACTCTTCTCTGAACTTGAGAAGCTATATACACCTGTCTTTCAACTGTTTTACAGTTGAATACTACTTTTCAGTGAATTCTGTTGGTTTCAAACACTGCTTTCATGTGAACTAACTCTATTTCCAGGATTTCTGCAGTGTACAACATCCTTTCTAGACTAGACACTTACATTTTGATGTTTTTTCCACTTGTTCTCACACAATTCTATGATATTCATTAATATTTGCTCTGAAATACTACAGATTTCTAGCTGTGTCTTATAATAGGCCTTCTGCTCTATTTGTGGGTCTTCACCACATGTAAAAACGACTTCATACATTCTTCTCTGAACTTGAGAAGCTATATACACTTGTCTTTCAACAGTTTTACAGTTGAATGCTAATTTTCATTGTATTCTAGTGTTTCAAACACTGGTTTCATGTGTACTAACTCTATTTCCAGGATTTCTGTAGTGTACAACATCCTTTCTAGACTAGACACTTACATTTGATGTCTTTTACACTTGGTCTCTCACAATTCTGTGATACTCATTTGTATTTGCTTTGAATTACTACTGCTTTCTTGCAGTGTCCTATAATAGCTCTTTTGCTCTACTTGTGGGACTTCACCACATGTAGAAACAACTTCATGCACTCTTCTCTGAACTTGAGAAGCTATATACACTTGTCTTTCAACTGTTTTACAGTTGAAAACTACTTTTCAGTGACTTCTGGTGGTTTCAAACACTGGTTTCATGTGAACTAACTCTATTTCAAGGATTTCTGCAGTGTACAACATCCTTCTAGACTAGACACTTACATTTTGATGGTTTTCCAACTGTTCTCACACAATTCTATGATATTCATTAGTATTTGCTCTGAATTACTACTGATTTCTAGTGTGTCCTATAATGGGCCTTCTGCTCTACTTGTGGGACTTCACCACATGTAAAAACAACTTCATACACTCTTATCTGAACTTGAGAAGTATATACACTTGTCTTTCAACAGTTTTACAGTTGAATGCTAATTTTCATTGTATTCTAGGGTTTCAAACACTGGTTTCATGTGCATAACTCTATTTCCAGGATTTCTGCAGTGTAAAACATCCTTCTAGACTAGACACTTACATTTTGATGTTTTTCAACTGTTCTCACACAATTCTTGATATCATTAGTATTTCTTGAATTACTACTGTTTCTGCGTGTCTATAATAGCCTTCTGCTCTATTGTGGGATTACCACATGTAAAACAACTTCATACATCTTCTCTGAACTTAGAAGGTATATACACTTGTCTTTCAACGTTTTACAGTTGATCTATTTTCATTGATTCTGGGGTTTCAAACACTGTTTCATGTGACTAACTCTATTTCAGGATTTTGCAGTGTAAAACATCCTTCTAGACTAGACACTTACATTTTGATGTCTTTTCACTTGTTCTCTCACAATCTGTGATACTCATTAGTATTGCTCTGAATTACTACTGCTTTCTTGCAGTGTCCTATAATAGCTCTTCTGCTCTACTTGTGGACTTCACCACAGTAGAAAACTTCATACACTCTTCTCTGAACTTGAGAAGTATATAACTTGTCTTTCAACTGTTTTACAGTTGAAAATACTTTTCAGTGACTTCTGGTGGTTTCAAAACTGGTTTCATGTGAATAACTCTATTTCAAGGATTTCCGCAGTGTAAACATCCTTTCTAGACTAGACACTTACATTTTGATGGTTTTTCCACTTTTCTCACACAATTCTTGATATCATTAGTATTTGCTCTGAATTACTACTGATTTCTTGCAGTGTCCTATAATAGGCCTTACTGCTCTACTTGTGGGACTTCACCACATGTAAAAAACCTTCATACACTCTTCTCTGAATGAGAAGCATATAACTTGTCTTCAACATGTTTTACAGTTGAAATCTATTTTCAGTGACTTCTAGGGGTTTCAAACACTGGTTTCATGTGAACTAACTCTATTTCCAGGATTTCTGCAGTGTACAACATCCTTCTAGACTAGACACTTACATTTTGATGGTTTTCCACTTTTCTCACACAATTCATGATATTCATTAGTATTTGCTCTGAATTACTACTGATTTCTAGCTGTGTCCTATAATAGGGCCTTCTGCTCTACTTGTGGGACTTCACCACATGTAAAAACAACTTCTTACACTCTTCTCTGAACTTGAGAAGCTATATACACTTGTCTTTCAACAGTTTTACAGTTGAATGCTTATTTTCATTGTATTCTAGGGGTTTCAAATACTGTTTTCATGTGAACTAACTCTATTTCCAGGATTTCTGCAGTGTACAACATCCCTTCTAGACTAGACACTTACATTTTGATGTTTTTCCACTTGTTCTCACACAATTCTATGATATTCATTAGTATTTGCTCTGAATTACTACAGATTTCTAGCTGTGTCCTCTAATGGGCCTTCTGCTCTACTCGTGGGACTTCACCACATGTAGAACAACTTTATACACTCTTCTCTGAACTTGAGAAGCTATATACACCTGTCTTTCAACTGTTTTACAGTTGAATACTACTTTTCAGTGAATTCTGTTGGTTTCAAACACTGCTTTCATGTGATCTAACTCTATTTCCAGGATTTCTGCAGTGTACAACATCCTTCTAGACTATACACTTACATTTTGATGGTTTTCCACTTGTTCTCACACAATTCTATGATATTCATTAGTATTTGCTGTGAAATACTACTGATTTCTAGATGTGTCTTATAATGGGCCTGCTGCTCTACTTGTGGGACTTCACCACATGTAAAAACAACTTCATACACTCTTCTCTGAACTTGAGAAGCTATATACACTTGTCTTTCAACAGTTTTACAGTTGAATGCTAATTTTCATTGTATTCTAGGTGTTTCAAAACTGTTTTCATGTGATACTAACTCTATTTCCAGGATTTCTGCAGTGTACAACATCCTTCTAGACTAGACACTTACATTTTGATGTTTTTCCACTTGTTCTCACACAATTCTATGATATTCATTAGTATTTGCTTGAATTACTACTGATTTCTAGCTGTGTCCTTAATGGGCCTTCTGCTCTACTTGTGGGACTTCACCACATGTAGAAACAACTTACTACACTCTTCTCTGAACTTGAGAAGCTATATACACTTGTCTTTCAACTGTTTTACAGTTGAATACTACTTTTCAGTGATTCTGTTGGTTTCAAACACTGTTTCATGTGAACTAACTCTATTTCCAGGATTTCTGCAGTGTACAACATCCTTTCTAGACTAGACACTTACATTTTGATGGTTTTTCCACTTGTTCTCACACAATTTCATGATATTCATTAGTATTTGCTCTGAATTACTACTGATTTCTAGCTGTGTCCTATAATGGGCCTTCTGCTCTACTTGTGGGACTTCACCACATGTAAAAACAACTTCATACACTCTTCTCTGAACTTGAGAAGGTATATACACTTGTCTTTCAACAGTTTTACAGTTGAATGCTAATTTTCATTGTATTCTAGGGTTTCAAACACTGGTTTCATGTGCACTAACTCAATTTCCAGGATTTCTGCAGTGTACAACATCCTTTCTAGACTAGACACTTACATTTTGATGTCTTTTCCACTAGTTATCTCACAATTCTGTGATATTCATTAGTATTTGCTCTGAATTACTACTGCTTTCTTGCATTGTCCTATAATAGCTCTTCTGCTCTACTTGTGGGACTTCACCACATGTAGAAACAACTTCATACACTCTTCTCTGAACTTGAGAAGCTATATACACTTGTCTTTCAAATGTTTTACAGTTGAAAACTACTTTTCAGTGACTTCTGGTGGTTTCAAACACTGGTTTCATGTGAACTAACTCTATTTCAAGGATTTCTGCAGTGTAAAACATCCCTTCCAGACTAGTCACTTACATTTTGATGGTTTTCCACTTATTCTCACACAATTCTATGATATTCATTAGTATTTGCTCTGAATTACTACTGATTTCTAGCTGTGTCCTATAATGGGGCTTCTGCTCTACTTGTGGGACTTCACCACATGTAAAAACAACTTCATACACTCTTCTCTGAACTTGAGAAGCTATATACACTTGTCTTTCAACTGTTTTACAGTTGAATACTACTTTTCAGTGAATTCTGTGGTTTCAAACACTGCTTTCATGTGATCTAACTCTATTTCCAGAATTTCTGCAGTGTACAACATCCTTTCTAGACTAGACACTTACATTTTGATAGTTTTCCACTTGTTCTCACACAATTCTATGATATTCATTAATATATGCTCTGAGATATTACTGATTTCTAGCTGTGTCTTATAATAGGCCTTCTGCTCTATTTGTGGACTTCACCACATGTAGAAACAACTTCATACACTCTTCTCTGAACTTGAGAAGCTATATACACTTGTCTTTCAACTGTTTTACAGTTGAAAACTATTTTTCAGTGACTTCTGGTGGTTTCAAACACTGGTTTCATGTGAACTAACTCTATTTCAAGGATTTCCGCAGTGTACAACATCCTTTCTAGACTAGACACTTACATTTTGATGTCTTTTCCACTTGGTCTCTCACAATTCTGTGATACTCATTAGTATTTGCTCTGAATTACTACTGCTTTCTTGCAGTGTCCTATAATAGCTCTTCTACTCTACTTGTGGGACTTCACCACAATGTAGAAAAACTTCATACACTCTTCTGTGAACTTGAGAAGCTATATACACTTGTCTTTCAACTGTTTTACAGTTGAAAACTACTTTTCAGTGACTTCTGGTGGTTTCAAACACTGGTTTCATGTGAACTAACTCTATTTCAAGGATTTCCGCAGTGTACAATATCCCTTCTAGACAAGACACTTACCTTTTGATGGTTTTCACTTGTTCTCACACAATTCTATGATATTCATTAGTATTTGCTCTGAATTACTACTGATTTCTAGCTGTGTCCTATAATGGGCCTTCTGCTCTATTTGTGGGACTTCACCAAATGTACAAACAATTTTATACACTCTTCTCTGAACTTGAGATGCTATATATACTTGTCTTTCAACAGTTTTACAGTTGAATGCTAATTTTCAGTGAATTCTGGTGGTTTCAAAAACTGGTTTCATGTGAACTAACTCTATTTCAAGGATTTCTGCAGTGTACAACATCCTTTCTAGACTAGACACTTACATTTTGATGGTTTTTCTACTTGTTCTCACACAATTCCATGCTATTCATTAATATTTGCTCTGAATTACTACAGATTTCTAGTTTTGTCCTGTAATGGGCCCTCTGCTCTACTTTGGGACTTCACCACATGTAAAAACAACTTCATACACTCTTATCTGAACTTGAGAAGCAATATATACTTGTCTTTCAACAGTTTTACAGTTGAATGCTAATTTTCATTGTATTCTAGGGTTTCAAATACTGTTTTCATGTGAACTAACTCTATTTCCAGCATTTCTGCAGTGTACAACATCCCTTCTAGACTAGACACTTACATTTTGATGTTTTTCCACTTGTTCTCACACAATTCTATGATATTCATTAGTATTTGCTCTGAATTACTACTGATTTCTAGCGGTGTCGTCTAATGGGCCTTCTGCTCTACTCGTGGGACTTCACCACATGTAGAAACAACTTTATACACTCTTCTCTGAACTTGAGAAGCTATATACACCTGTCTTTCAACTGTTTTACAGTTGAATACTACTTTTCAGTGAATTCTGTTGGTTTCAAACACTGCTTTCATGTGATCTAACTCTATTTCCAGGATTTCTGCAGTGTACAACATCCTTTCTAGACTAGACACTTACATTTTGATGGTTTTCCACTTGTTCTCACACAATTCTATGATATTCATTAATATTTGCTCTGAAATACTACTGATTTCTAGCTGTGTCTTATAATAGGCCTTCTGCTCTATTTGTGGGACTTCACCACATGTAAAAACAACTTCATACATTCTTCTCTGAACTTAAGAAGGTATATACACTTGTCTTTCAACAGTTTTACAGTTGAATGCTAATTTTCATTGTATTCTAGGGGTTTCAAACACTGGTTTCATGTGCACTAACTCTATTTCCAGGATTTCTGCAGTGTACAACATCCTTTCTTGACTAGACACTTACATTTTGATGTCTTTTCCACTAGTTCTCTCACAGTTCTGTGATATATATTAGTATTTGCTCTGAATTACTACTGCTTTCTTGCATTGTCCTATAATAGCTCTTCTGCTCTACCTGTGGGACTTCACCACATGTAGAAACAACTTCATACACTCTTCTCTGAACTTGAGAAGCTATATACACTTGTCTTTCAACTGTTTTACAGTTGAAAACTACTTTTCAGTGACTTCTGGTGGTTTCAAACACTGGTTTCATGTGAACTAACTCTATTTCAAGGATTTCTGCATTGTAAAACATCCCTTCCAGACTAGACACTTACATTTTGATGGTTTTCCACTTATTCTCACACAATTCTATGATATTCATTAGTATTTGCTCTGAATTACTACTGATTTCTAGCTGTGTCCTATAATGGGGCTTCTGCTCTACTTGTGGGACTTCACCACATGTAAAAACAACTTCATACACACTTCTGTGAACATTAGAAGCTATATACACTTGTCTCTCATCTGTTGTACTGTTGAATGCTACTTTTCATTGAATTCTAGTGGGTTCAAACACTGGTTTCTTGTGAACTAACACTATTTCAAGGATTTCTGCAGTGTACAACATCCATTCTAGACTAGACACTTACATATTGATGGTTTTCCACTTTTTCTCACACAATTCTATGATATTCATTAGTATTTGCTCTGAATTACTACTGATTTCTAGCTGTGTCCTATAATGGGCCTTCTGCTCTACTTGTGGGACTTCACCACATGTAAAAACAACTTCATACACTCTTATCTGAACTTGAGAAGCAATATATACTTGTCTTTCAACAGTTTTACAGTTGAATGCTAATTTTCATTGTATTCTGGGGGTTTCAAACACTGGTTTCATGTAAACTAACTCTATTTCCACGATTTCTGCAGTGTACAACATCCTTTCTAGACTAGACACTTACATTTTGATGGTTTTCTACTTATTCTCACACAATTCCATGCTATTCATTAATATTTGCTCTGAATTACTACAGATTTCTAGCAGTGTCCTATAATAGCCCTTCTGCTCTACTTGTGGGACGTCACCACATGTAAAAACAACTTTGTACACTCTTCTCTGAACTTGAGAAGCTATATACACTTGTCTTTCAACAGTTTTAGAGTTGAATGCTAATTTTCATTGTATTCTAGGGGTTTCAAATACTGTTTTCATGTGAACTAACTCTATTTCCAGGATTTCTGCAGTGTACAACATCCCTTCTAGACTAGACACTTACATTTTGATGTTTTTCCACTTGTTCTCACACAATTCTATGATATTCATTAGTATTTGCTCTGAATTTCTACTGATTTCTAGCTGTGTCCTCTAATGGGCCTTCTGCTCTACTTGTGTGACTTCACCACATGTAGAAACAACTTTATACACTATTCTCTGAACTTGAGAAGCTATATACACCTGTCTTTCAACTGTTTTACAGTTGAATACTACTTTTCAGTGAATTCTGTTGGTTTCAAACACTTCTTTCATGTGATCTAACTCTATTTCCAGGATTTCTGCAGTGTACAACATCCTTTCTAGACTAGACACTTACATTTTGATGGTTTTCTACTTGTTCTCACACAATTCTATGATATTCATTAATATTTGCTCTGAAATACTACTGATTTCTAGCTGTGTCTTATAATAGGCCTTCTGCTCTATTTGTGGGAGTTCACCACATGTAAAAACAACTTCATACATTCTTCTCTGAACTTAAGAAGGTATATACACGTGTCTTTCACCAGTTTTACAGTTGAATGCTAATTTTCATTGTATTCTAGGGGTTTCAAACACTGGTTTCATGTGCACTAACTCTATTTCAAGGATTTCCGCAGTGTACAACATCCTTTCTAGACTAGACACTTACATTTTGATGGTTTTCCACTTGTTCTCACACAATTCTATGATATTCATTAGTATTTGCTCTGAATTACTACTGATTTCTAGCTGTGTCCTATAATGGGCCTTCTGCTCTACTTGTGGGACTTCACTACATGTAAAAACAACTTCATACACTCTTATCTGAACATTAGAAGCTATATACACTTGTCTCTCAACTGTTGTACTGTTGAATGCTACTTTTCATTGAATTCTAGTGGGTTCAAACACTGGTTTCTTGTGAACTAACTCTATTTCAAGGATTTCCGCAGTGTACAACATCCTTTCTAGACTATACACTTACATTTTGATGGTTTTCCACTTTTTCTCACACAATTCTATGATATTCATTAGTATTTGCTGTGAAATACTACTGATTTCTAGATGTGTCTTATAATGGGCCTGCTGCTCTATTTGTGGGACTTCACCAAATTTACAAACAATTTTATACACTTTTCTCTGAACTTGAGAAGCTATATACACTTGTCTTTCAACAGTTTTACAGTGGAATGCTAATTTTTTTTTTATTCTAGGTGTTTCAAACCCTGGTTTCATGTGAAGTAACTCTATTTCCAAGATTTCTGCAGTGTACAACATCCTTTATAGACTAGACACTTACATTTTGATGTCTTTTCCACTTGGTCTCTCACAATTCTGTGATACTCATTAGTATTTGCTCTGAATTACTACTGCTTTCTTGCAGTGTCCTTTAATGGGCCTTCTGCTCTACTTGTGGGACTTCACCACTTGTAGAAACAACTTTATATATTCTTCTCTGAATTAGAGAAGCTATATACACTTGTCTTTCAACTGTTTTACTGTTGAATACTACTTTTCAGTGAATTCTGATGGTTTCAAACACTGGTTTCATGTGAACTAACTCTATTTCAAGGATTTCCGCAGTGTACAACATCCTTTCTAGACTAGACACTTACATTTTGATGGTTTTCTACTTATTCTCACACAATTCCATGCTATTCATTAATATTTGCTCTGAATTAGTACAGATTTCTAGCAGTGTCCTATAATAGCCCTTCTGCTCTACTTGTGGGACTCACCACATGTAAAAACAACTTCATCCACTCTTCTCTGAACTTGAGAAGGTATATACACTTGTCTTTCAACAGTTTTACAGTTGAATGCTAATTTTCATTGTATTCTAGGGGTTACAAACACTGGTTTCATGTGCACTAATCTATTTCCAGGATTTCTGCAGTGTACAACATCCTTTCTAGACTAGACACTTACATTTTGATGTCTTTTCCACTAGTTTCTCACAATTCTGTGATACTCATTAGTATTTGCTCTGAATTACTACTGCTTTCTTGCATGTCCTATAATAGCTCTTCTGCTCTACTTGTGGGACTTCACCACATGTAGAAACAACTTCATACACTCTTCTCTGAACTTGAGAAGCTATATACACTTGTCTTTCAACTGTTTTACAGTTGAAAACTACTTTTCAGTGACTTCTGGTGGTTTCAAACACTGGTTTCATGTGAACTAACCTATTTCAAGGATTTCCGCAGTGTACAAACATCCTTTCTAGACTAGACACTTACATTTTGATGGTTTTCTCACTTATTCTCACACAATTCCATGACTATTCATTAATATTTGCTCTCAATTACTACTGATATCTAGCATGTCCTATAATAGCCCTTCTGCTCTACTTGTGGGACGTCACCACATGTAAAAACAACCTGTATACACTCTCTCTGAACTTGAGAAGCTATATACACTTGTCTTTCAACAGTTTTACAGTTGAATGCTAATTTTCATGAATTCTGGGGTTTCAAACACTGGTTTCATGTGAACTAACTCTATTTCCAAGAATTTCTGCAGTGTACAACATCCTTTCTAGACTAGACACTTACATTTTGATGTCTTTTCCACTTAGTCTCTCACAATTCTATGATATTCATTAGTATTTGCTCTGAATAACTACTGCTTTCTAGCTGTGTCTTATAATGGCCTTCTGCTCTATTTGTGGGACTTCACCACACGTAAAACAACTTCATACATCTTCTCTGAACTTGAGAAGCTATATACACTTGTCTTTCAACAGTTTTACAGTTGAAACTTACTTTTCAGTGAATTCTGTTGGTTTCAAACACTGCTTTCATGTGACTAACTCTATTTCAGAATTTCTGAGTGTACAACATCCTTTCTAGACTAGACACTTACATTTTGATGTTTTTCCACTTGTTCTCACACAATTCTATGATATTCATTAATATTGCTCTGAATATTACTCATTTTCTTGCTGTGTCTATAATAGGCCTTCTGCTCTATTGTGGGACTTCAGCACATGTAGAAAACAACTTCATACACTCTTCTTGAACTTGGAGAGCTATATACACTTGTCTTTCAACTGTTTTACAGTTGAAAACTACTTTTCAGTGACTTCTGGTGGTTTCAAACACTGGTTTCATGTGAACTAACTCTATTTCAAGGATTTCGAGTGTAAAACATCCCTTCCAGACTAGACACTTACATTTTGATGGTTTTCCACTTATTCTCACACAATTCTATGATATTCATTAGTATTTGCTCTGAATTACTACTGATTTCTAGCTGTTTCCTATAATGGGCTTCTGCTCTATATGTGGGACTTCACCACATGTAAAAACAACTTCATACACTCTTCTCTGAAATTAGAAGCTATATACACTTGTCTTTCACTGTTGCACGTTGAATGCTACTTTTCATTGGATTCTGTGGGTTTCAAAAACTGGTTTCTTGTGAACTAACTCTATTTCAAGGATTTCTGCAGTGTACAACATCCATTCTAGACTAGACACTTACATTTTGATGTTTTTCCACTTGTTCTCACACAATTCTATGATATTCATTAGTATTTGCTCTGAATTACTACTGCTTTCTTGCAGTGTCCTATAATAGCTCTTCTGCTCTACTTGTGGGACGTCACCACATGTAAAAACAACCTCGTACACTCTTCACTGAACTTGAGAAGCTATATACACTTGTCTTTCAACGTTTTACAGTTGAATGCTAATTTTCATTGTATTCTAGGGGTTTCAAACACTGGTTTCATGTGAACTAACTCTATTTCCAAGATTTCTGCAGTGTACAACATCCTTTCTAGACTAGACACTTACATTTTGTTGTCTTTTCCACTTGGTCTCTCACAATTCTATGATATTCATTAGTATTTGCTCTGAATTACTACTAGCTTTCTAGCTGTGTCTTATAATGGGCCTTCTGCTCTATTTGTGGACTTCACCACATGTAAAAAACAACTTCATACATTCTTCTCTGAACTTGAAAAGCTATATACACTTGTCTTTCAACAGTTTTACAGTTGAATTCTACTTTTCAGTGAATTCTGTTGGTTTCAAACACTGCTTTCATGTGATCTAACTCTATTTCCAGAATTTCTGCAGTGTACAATATCCTTTCTAGACTAGACACTTACATTTTGATAGTTTTCCACTTGTTCTCACACAATTCTATGATATTCATTAATATCTGCTCTGAAATATTACTGATTTCTTGCTGTGTCTTATATAGGCCTTATGCTCTATTTGTGAGACTTCACCACATGTAGAAAACAACTTCATACACTCTTCTCTGAACTTGAGAAGCTATATACACTTGTCTTTCAACTCTTTTACAGTTGAAAACTACTATTCAGTGACTTCTGGTGGTTTCAAACACTGGTTTCATGTGAACTAACTCTATTTCAAGGATTTCCTCAGTGTACAACATCCTTTCTAGACTAGACACTTACATTTTGATGTCTTTTCCACTTGGTCTCTCACAATTCTGTGATACTCTTAGTATTTGCTCTGAATTACTACTGGTTTCTTGCAGTGTCCTATAATAGCTCTTCTACTCTACTTGTGGGACTTCACCACATGTAGAAAATCCTTCATACACTCTTCTCTGAACTTGAGAAGCTATATACACTTGTCTTTCAACTGTTTTACAGTTGAAAACTACTTTTCAGTGACTTCTGGTGGTTTCTAACACTGGTTTCATGTGAACTAACTCTATTTCAAGGATTTCCGCAGTGTACAATATCCTTCTAGACAAGACACTTACCTTTTGATGGTTTTCACTGTTCTCACAATTCTATGATATTCATTAGTATTTGCTCTGAATTACTACTGATTTCTAGCTGTGTCCTATAATGGGCCTTCTGCTCTATTTGTGGGACTTCACCAAATGTACAAACAATTTTATACACTCTTCTCTGAACTTGAGATGCTATATATACTTGTCTTTCAACAGTTTTACAGTTGAATGCTAATTTTCAGTGAATTCTGGTGGTTTTCAAAAACTGGTTTCATGTGAACTAACTCTATTTCAAGGATTTCTGCAGTGTACAACATCCTTTCTAGACTAGACACTTACATTTTGATGGTTTTCTACTTGTTCTCACACAATTCCATGCTATTCATTATATTTTGCTCTGAATTACTACAGATTTCTAGCTTGGTCCTGTAATGGCCTCTGCTCTACTTGTGGGACTTCACCACATGTAAAAACAACTTCATACACTCTTCTCTGAACTTGAGAAGCTATATAACTTGTCTTTCAACAGTTTTACAGTTGAATGCTATTTTCATTTGTATTCTAGGGGTTTCAAACACTGGTTTCATGTGAACTAACTCTATTTCCAGATTTCTGCAGTGTAAACATCCTTACTAGACTAGACACTTACATTTTGATGTTTTTCCACTTGTTCTCACACAATTCTATGATATTCATTAGTATTTGCTCTGAATTACTACTGATTTCTGCGTGTCCTTAATGGGCCTTTGCTCTACTTGTGGGACTTCACCACATGTAGAAACAACTTTATACACTCTTCTCTGAACTTGAGAAGCTATATACACTTGTCTTTCAACTGTTTTACAGTTGAATGACTACTTTTCAGTGAATTCTGTGGTTTCAAACACTGGTTTCATGTGAACTAACTCTATTTCAAGGATTTCTGCAGTGTACAACATCCTTTCTAGACTAGACACTTACATTTTGATGTTTTTCCACTTGTTCTCACACAATTCTATGATATTCATTATATTTGCTCTGAATACTACTGTTTCTAGCTGTGTCCTATAATAGGCCTTCTGCTCTATTTGTGGGACTTCACCACATGTAAAAACAACTTCATACACTCTTCTCTGAACTTGAGAAGCTATATACCTTGTCTTTCAACAGTTTTTACAGTTGAATGCTAATTTTCATTGTATTCTAGTGGTTTCAAACACTGTTTCATGTGAACTAACTCTATTTCCAGGATTTCTGCAGTGTACAACATCCTTTCTAGACTAGACACTTACATTTTGATGTCTTTTCCACTGTCTCTCACAATTCTTGATATTCATTAGTATTTGCTCTGAATTACTACTGATTTCTAGCTGTGTCCTATAATGGGCCTTCTGCTCTACTTGTGGGACTTCACCACATGTAAAAACAACTTCATACACTCTTCTCTGAACTTGAGAAGCTATATACACTTGTCTTTCAACTGTTTTACAGTTGAAACTACTTTTCAGTGATTCTGGTGGTTTCAAACACTGGTTTCATGTGAACTAACTCTATTTCAGGATTTCCTGCAGTGTACAACATCCTTTCTAGACTAGACACTTACATTTTGATGGTTTTCCACTTGGTCTCTCACAATTCTGTGGTACTCATTAGTATTTGCTCTGAATTACTACTGCTTTCTTGCAGTGTCCTATAATAGCCCTTCTGCTCTACTTGTGGGACGTCACCACATGTAAAACAACTTCATACACTCTTCTCTGAACTTGAGAAGCTATATACACTTGTCTTTCAACAGTTTTACAGTTGAATGCTAATTTTCATTGTATTATAGTGGTTTTCAAATACTGTTTTCATGTGAACTAACCTATTTCCAGGATTTCTGCAGTGTACAACATCCTTCTAGACTAGACACTTACATTTTGATGTTTTTCCACTTGTTCTCACACAATTCTATGATATTCATTAGTATTTGCTCTGAATTACTACTGATTTCTAGCGTGTCCTATAATGGCCTTCTGCTCTACTTGTGGGACGTTCACCACATGTAGAAACAACTTCATACACTCTTCTCTGAACTTGAGAAGCTTATATACTTGTCTTTCAACAGTTTTACAGTTGAATGCTTTTTCAGTGATTCTGGTGGTTTCAAACACTGGTTTCATGTGAACTAACTCTATTTCAAGGATTTCGCAGTGTACAACATCCTTTCTAGACTAGACACTTACATTTTGATGGTTTTCTACTTATTCTCACACAATTCCATGCTATTCATTAATATTTGCTCTGAATTACTACAGATTTCTAGCAGTGTCCTATAATAGCCCTTCTGCTCTACTTGTGGGACGTCACCACATGTAAAAACAACTTCGTACACTCTTCTCTGAACTTGAGAAGCTATATACACTTGTCTTTCAACAGTTTTACAGTTGAATGCTAATTTTCATTGTATTCTAGGGGTTTCAAATACTGGTTTCATGTGCCCTAATTCTATTTCCAGGATTTCTGCAGTGTACAACATCCTTTCTAGACTAGACACTTACATTTTGATGTCTTTTCCACTAGTTCTCTCACAATTCTGTGATACTCATTAGTATTTGCTCTGAATTACTACTGCTTTCTTGCAGTGTCCTATAATAGCTCTTCTGCTCTACTTTTGGGACTTCACCACATGTAGAAACAACTTCATACACTCTTCTCTGAACTTGAGAAGCTATATACACTTGTCTTTCAACAGTTTTACAGTTGAATTCTACTTTTCAGTGAATTCTGTTGGTTTCAAAACACTGCTTTCATGTGATCTAACTCTATTTCCAGAATTTCTGAAGTGTACAACATCCTTTCTAGACTAGACACTTACATTTTGATAGTTTTCCACTTGTTCTCACACAATTCTATGATATTCATTAATATCTGCTCTGAAATATAACTCATTTCTTGCTGTGTCTTATAATAGGCCTTCTGCTCTATTTGTGAGACTTCAGCACATGTAGAAACAACTTCATACACTCTTCTCTGAACTTGAGAAGCTATATACACTTGTCTTTCAACTGTTTTACAGTTGAAAACTACTTTTCAGTGACTTCTGGTGGTTTCAAACACTGGTTTCATGTGAACTAACTCTATTTCAAGGATTTCTGCAGTGTAAAACATCCCTTCCAGACTAGACACTTACATTTTGATGGTTTTCCACTTATTCTCACACAATTCTATGATATTCATTAGTATTTGCTCTGAATTACTACTGATTTCTAGCTGTTTCCTATAATGGGGCTTCTGCTCTACATGTGGGACTTCACCACATGTAAAAACAACTTCATACACTCTTCTCTGAAAATTAGAAGCTATATACACTTGTCTCTCATCTGTTGTACTGTTGAATGCTACTTTTCATTGGATTCTAGTGGGTTCAAAAACTGGTTTCTTGTGAACTAACTCTATTTCAAGGATTTCTGCAGTGTACAACATCCCTTCTAGACTAGACACTTACATTTTGATGTTTTTCCACTTGTTCTCACACAATTCTATGATATTCATTAGTATTTGCTCTGAATTACTACTGATTTCTAGCTGTGTCTTATAATGGGCCTTCTGCTCTACTTGTGGGACTTCACCACATGTAAAAACAACTTCATACACTCTTATCTGAACTTGAGAAGCAATATATGCTTGTCTTTCAACAGTTTTACAGTTGAATGCTAATTTTCATTGTATTCTAGGGGTTTCAAATACTGTTTTCATGTGAACTAACTCTATTTCCAGGATTTCTGTAGTGTACAACATCCCTTCTAGACTAGACACTTACATTTTGATGTTTTTCTAC
>JAULJE010000184.1:0-31202 GCA_030846915.1 Cnephaeus nilssonii
TTTCAACTGTTTTACAGTTGAATTCTACTTTTCAGTGAATTCTGTTGGTTTCAAACACTGTTTCATGTGAAATAACTCTATTCAAGGATTTCCGGTGTACACTCCTTCTAGACTAACACTTACTTTTTGATGTCTTTTTCCACTTGTTCATCATCAATTTTTATTCATTAGATTTCTAATTTACTAGTGATATCTAGCTGTGTCCTATAATGGGCTTGCTACTTAAAGTACTTCATATCCCATTGAAACAACACTTTTTAACATTTTCATTCGAATTTACATTATTCTTGTCTTCAACTGTTTTTTGAATACTTTTCAGTGAATTTTGTGGGTTACAAACCTTGGTTTCATTTTGATTACTCTATTTCGAGGATTTCTCGAGGTACAATCATACCTTTCTAGACTTTAACTTACATTGTGATGTTTACTTACTTGTTCTACAATTTCTTGATTCTAATGTAAACCTTGTCATAACTATTTTAGATTGTCTTATAATGCACTCTTCATTGTGATTTCATGATTGCAAATTTTACACTCTTTATCAATTGAGCTTATTATACTTGCATTTAACAGTTTCAGTTAGACTCATTTTCGGATTTCCATGATAATTCAAACTGTTTATTAATAATCATTTCTAGGATTTCTGTGAATAAACTTCTTTCTAGGATACTTAGTTTAGTTTTCTAACTGTTCCATCTGCTTTCTTATATTTCTGAATTCCGTTTAAACACTGGTTTCATGTGCAACTAACTTATTCAGGATTTCAGCAGTGTACAACACTTCTAGCTAGACACTTACATTTTGATGTCTTTTCCTTGTCTCTCACAATTCTGTGATACTCATTAGTATTGCTCTGAATTACTATGCTTTTGCAGTTCCTTAATGCTTCTGCTCTACTTGTGGACTTCACCACTTTAGACAACTTACATTCTTCTCTTGAACTTGAGAAGCATATACACTTGTCTTCAACTTTTTAATTAACTCTTTTTCAGTGTACTTATGTGTTTCAAACTGGTTTCATGTGAACAACTTATTCAAGATTTCCGTGTACAACATCCTTCTAGACTTGACACTACTTTTGAGTTTTAACTCTTTCTCCCAATTCTGGATTTTATATTTGCTCTGATACTACTATTTTCAGTTCCTTATGCCTCTCTCTTATGGGACTTCACCAATGTAAAAAACAACTTCATACACTCTTCTAACTTGAGAGCTATATACATTGTCTTCTCAATTTGTACGTTGAATGCTACTATTCATGATTCTAGTGTTTCAAAACTGGTTATGTGAACTAACTCATTCAGGATTCGCGGCAACACTCTAGAAACTTACTTTTATGTTTCTTTCAATTGATATATTTATTTGCCTGATACTATTCTTCTAGCTCTGCCAGGACTTCACAAGTAAAATTATAATCTGAATAACTATTAATGCTTACTTTACGTGACTATTTTCGTGAATCGTGTTCAAAACTGTTGTGACTACTATTCAGATTCGAGAACCTTAACAACCTTCATTTATGGTTTCTTCTCACAATCTTTTCATAATTTGCGATACTAGATTAGCGCTTACTCTGCTATGTGACTCACATGTAAAACTCTACTCTGAACTAGACTATTCCTGCTTCAGTTTATTGACTATTTGTATGGTTCACACGTTCAGGATAATTATTCCAGATTGATTAACCTTAGAACATTACATTAGTTTACTTGTCCACAATTTATATCATAATTTGCTATACCTGTTCTCGTTCTAAGCTGCTCATGTGATTCACTTAAAAAACTTTAATTCTTGAACTAAAGCTATATACACTGTCTTCAGTTATACTTTAATACACTTGTCTTTCACAGTTTTACAGTTGAATGCTAATTTTCATTGTATTCTAGGGGTTTCAAACACTGGTTTCATGTGAACTAACTCTATTTCCAGGATTTCTGCAGTGTACAACATCCTTTCTAGACTAGACACTTACTTTTGATGTCTTTTCCCTTGGTCTCTCACAATTCTGTGATACTCATTAGTATTTGCTCTGAATTACTACTGCATTTCTGCGTGTCCTATAATAGCCTTCTGCTCTACTTGTGGGACTTCACCACATGTAAAAAACCTTCATACACTCTTCTCTGAACTTGAGAAGCTATATACATTGTCTTTCAACTAGTTTTACAGTTTGAATACTACTTTTAAGTGAATTCTGATGGTTTCAAACACTGGTTTCATGTGAACTAACTCTATTTCAAGGATTTCCGCAGTGTACAACATCCTTTCTAGACTAGACACTTACATTTTGATGGTCTTCTACTTATTCTCACACAATTCCATGCTATTAATTAATATTTCCTCTGAATTACTACAGATTTCTAGAAGTATCCTATAATAGCCTTTCTGGTCTACTTGTGGGACGTCACCACATGTAAAAACAACTTCATACACTCTTTCTGAACTTGAGAAGCTATATACACTTGTCTTTCAACAGTTTCACAGTTGAATGCTAATTTTCATTGTATTCTAGGGGTTTCAAACACTGTTTTCATGTGAACTAACTCTATTTCCAGGAATTCTGCAGTGTACAACATCCCTTCTAGACTAGACACTTACATTTTGATGTTTTTCCACTTGTTCTCACACAATTCTATGATATTCATTAGTATTTGCTCTGAATTACTACTGATTTCTAGCTGTGTCCTCTAATGGGCCTGCTGCTCTACTTGTGGTACTTCACCACATGTAGAAACAACTTTATACATTCTTCTCTGAACTTGAGAATCTATATACACCTTGTCTTTCAACTGTTTTACAGTTGAATACTACTTTTCAGTGAATTCTGTGGTTTCAAACACTGCTTTCAGGTGATCTAACTCTATTTCCAGGATTTCTGTAAGTGTACAACGTCCTTTCTAGACTAGACACTTACATTTTGATGGTTTTTCTCTTGTTCTCACACAATTCTATGATATTCATTAATATTTGCTCTGAAATACTACAGATTTCTAGCTTTGTCTTATAATAGGCCTTCTGCTCTATTTGTGGGACTTCACCACATGTAAAAACAACTTCATACATTCTTCTCTGAACTTGAGAAGCTATTATACACTTGTCTTTCAACAGTTTTACAGTTGAATGCTAATTTTCATTGTATGCTAGGGGTTTCAAACACTGGTTTCATGTGAACTAACTCTATTTCCAGGATTTCTGCAGTGTACAACATCCTTTCTAGACTAGACACTTACATTTGATGTCTTTTCCACTTGGTCTCTCACAATTCTGTGATACTCATTAGTATTTGCTCTGAATTACTACTGCTTTCTGCAGTGTCCTATAATAGCTCTTCTGCTCTACTTGTGGGACTTCACCACATGTAGAAAAACCTTCATACACTCTTCTCTGAACTTGACAAGCTATATACACTTGTCTTTCAACAGTTTTACAGTTGAATGCTAATTTTCATTGTATGCTAGGGGTTTCAAACACTGGTTTCATGTGAACTAACTCTATTTCCAGGATTTCTGTAGTGTACAACATCCTTTCTAGACTAGACACTTACATTTTGATGTGTTTTACACTTGGTCTCTCACAATTCTGTGATACTAATTAGTATTTGCTCTGAATTACTACTGCTTTCTTGCGTGTCCTATAATAGCCTTTGCTCTACTTGTGGACTTTACCACATGTAGAAACAACTTCATACACTCTTCTCTGAACTTGAGAAGCTATATACACTTGTCTTTCAACTGTTTTACGTTGAATACTACTTTTCAGTGAATTCTGATGGTTTCAAACACTGGTTTCATGTGAACTAACTCTATTTCAAGGATTTCTGCAGTGTACAACATCCTTCTAGACTAGACACTTACATTTTGATGGTTTTCCTACTTGTTCTCACACAATTCATGCTATTAATTATATTTGCCTCTGAATTACTACTGATTCTAGCAGTTCCTATAATAGCCTTTCTGCTCTACTTGTGGGACTTCACCACATGTAAAAACAACTTCATACACTCTTCTCTGAACTTGAGAAGCTATATACACTTGTCTTTCAACAGTTTTACAGTTGAATGCTAATTTTCATTGTATTCTAGGGGTTTCAAACACTGGTTTCATGTGAACTAACTCTATTTCCAGGATTTCTGCAGTGTACAACATCCTTTCTAGACTAGACACTTACATTTTGATGTTTTTCCACTTGTTCTCACACAATTCTATGATATTCATTAGTATTTGCTCTGAATTACTACTGATTTCTAGCTGTGTCCTCTAATGGGCCTTCTGCTCTACTTGTGGGACTTCACCACATGTAAAACAACTTTATACATTCTTCTCTGAACTTGAGAACTATATACACCTGTCTTTCAACTGTTTTACAGTTGAATACTACTTTTCAGTGAATTCTAGTGGTTTCAAACACTGGTTTCATGGTGACTAACTCTATTTCCAGGATTTCTGAAGTGTACAACATCCTTTCTAGACTAGACACTTACATTTTGATGTTTTCACTTGTTCTCACACAATTCTATGATATTCATTATATTTGCTCTGAATACTACTGATTTCTAGCTAGTGTCTATAATAGGCCTTCTGCTCTACTTGTGGGACTTCACCACATGTAAAAACAACTTCATACATCTTCTCTGAACTTGAGAAGCTATATACACTTGTCTTTCAACGTTTTACAGTTGAATCTAATTTTCATGAATTCTGGTGGTTTCAAACACTGGTTTCATGTGAACTAACTCTATTTCCAGGATTTCTGCAGTGTACAACATCCTTTCTAGACTAGACACTTACATTTTGATGTCTTTTCCACTTGGTCTCTCACAATTCTGTGATACTCATTAGTATTTGCTCTGAATTACTACTGCTTTCTTGCAGTGTCCTATAATAGCTCTTCTGCTCTACTTGTGGGACTTCACCACATGTAGAAACAACTTCATATACTCTTCTCTGAACTTGAGAAGCTATATACACTTGTCTTTCAACTGTTTTACAGTTGAAAACTACTTTTCAGTGACTTCTGGTGGTTTAAAACACTGGTTTCATGTGAACTAACTCTATTTCCAGGATTTCTGCAGTGTACAACATCCTTTCTAGACTAGACACTTACATTTTGATGGTTTTCCACTTCTTCTCACACAATACTATGCTATTCATTAATATTTGCTCTGAATTACTACAGATTTCTAGCAGTGTCCTATAATAGCCCTTCTGCTCTACTTGTGAGACGTCACCACATGTAAAAACAACTTCGTACACTCTTCACTGAACTTGAGAAGCTATATAAACTTATCTTTCAACAGTTTTACAGTTGAATCCTAATTTTCATTGTATTCTAGGGGTTTCAAACACTGGTTTCATGTGAACTAACTATATTTCCAAGATTTCTGCAGTGTACAACATCCTTTCTAGACTAGACACTTACATTTTGATGTCTTTTCCACTTGGTCTCTCACAATTCTATGATATTCATTAGTATTTGCTCTGAATTACTACTGCTTTCTAGCTGTGTCTTATAATGGGCCTTCTGCTCTATTTGTGGGACGTCACCACATGTACAAACAACTTCATACACTCTTCTCTGAACTTGAGAAGCTATATACACTTGTCTTTCAACAGTTTTACAGTTGAATGCTAATTTTCATTGTATTGTAGGGGTTTCAAACACTGGTTTCATGTGAACTAACTCTATTTCAAGGATTTCTGCAGTGTACAACATCCTTTCTAGACTAGACACATGTTGATTTTTTTCCACTTGTTCTCACACAATTCTATGATATTCATTAGTATTTGCTCTGAATTACTACTGATTTCTAGCTGTGTCCTCTAATGGGCCTTCTGCTCTACTTGTGGGACTTCACCACATGTAGAAACAACTTCATACACTCTTCTCTGAACATTAGAAGCTATATACAATTGTCTCTCAACTGTTGTACTGTTGAATGCTACTTTTCTGTGAATTCTGTTGTTTTCAAACACTGGTTTAATGTGAACTAACTCTATTTCAAGATTTTCTGCAGTGTACAACATCCTTTATGAACTAGACACTTACATTTTGATGGTTTTCCACTTGTTCTCACAAAATTCAATGATATTCATTAGTATTTGCTCTCAATTACTGCTAATTTCTGGCTGTGTCGTATAATGGGCCTTCTGCTCTACTTGTGGGACTTCTCCACAAGTACAAACAACATTATACACTCTTCTCTGAACTTGAGAAGTTATATAGACTTGTTTTTCAACTGTTTTACAGTTGAAAACTACTTTTCTGTGACTTCTGGTGGTTTTAAACACTGGTTTCATGTGAACTTACTCTGTTTCCAGGATTTCTGCAGTTTACAACATCCCTTCTAGATTAGACACTTACATTTTGATGGTTTTCCACTTGTTCTCACACAATTCTGTGATACTCATTAGTATTTGCTCTGAAATAATACTGGTTTCTTTTTTTTTAATTTCTTTATTGATTAAGGTGTCACATATTTGTCCTCATCCCCCCATTCCCATCCCACACCCCACCTCATGGATGCCCCAAACCCCTGTTGAACTTAACCATTGGTTAGGCTCATATGCGTGCACACAAGACCTTTGGTTGATCTCTCCCCCCTCCCCCACCCTCCCCTATCCTCCCTCTGAGGCCCGATAGTCCGATCGATGCCTCCTTGTTTCTGGTTCTGTTCTTGTTCATCAGTCTATGTTGTTCATCATTTCCCCTAGATGAGCGAAATCATGTGTCACTAGAGATATACTTATAAGAATTGAATGTGAGACGAGCAATAATAGTTATGCTGACAGGCAAATGAATCAGTCTGTAGTGAGTTTCTTTCTGGACCAATAGTTCTTTTGAGACCCAATATCAATGTCCACCAGTTCCTTATGAGTACATGTCGGCACTGACCCCTCAGATCTGTATGGTGGAGAAATGGTGGTAATGCAGGTCCGACTCCCTCTGGTTTGGTCTCGGCCGGACCCAGGGGCACGGCTTCACCCGGATCCAGGGGCCCACGGCCTCACCCGGACCCGGGACCCAGTCTCACCCGGATCCGGGTGAACACGGCCTCACCCAGACCCAGGATTCAGCTTCACCCGGACCCAGGGGCGCATGGCCTCACCCAGACCCAGGGGCGCGTGGCTTCTCCCCGGCCCGGGACCCAGCCTCACCCGGATCCAGGGGCACACGGCCTCGCCCGAACCCGGGATCTAGCTTCCCCCGACCCAGGGGCATGTGGCCTCACCCGGATCCATGGGCCCATGGCCTCACGTGGACCTGGGACCCAGGCTCACCCAGATGCAGGGGCCCACGGCTTCACCCGGACCCGGGACCCAGCCTCACCCGGATCCAGGGGCACACGGCCACGCCCAGACCCAGGATTCAGTTTAACCTAGGTTAATATCTAAGAAAGTGTTTCAAACACTAGAAATACGTGAAAAAAGGGCCTTAATATCTGTCACACATTGTTTCCTGACAAGCAAATCGTGTTCAAAGAACATAGAACAGAGTTGGATGCTGTTTACATTTATAATTAAGAGACAATGAGTTGGCATTTTTGAAAGGGCCCGGTTAGGCCATTAAACAGGAAGTGATGACGTCACCAAGGGGGAGGGGCCACGAGGGCAGGTTTAATTGATACCAGGAGATAATGATTTAGCCGGGGGCCCAGCTGGGTGTGATGACGACATTGAAGTTAGTTCTGGTGTTAGGCTTAGAGAATTGGGGTTCTGGCTAGGGTTAGGGTTAGGATAAGGGTTCGGGATAGGTAGGGTTCAGGCTCAGGTTAGGGCTAGGTTTAGGCTTAGGGTTAGAGGGTTAGGGACAGGGTTATGGTCACAGTGTAGTAAGGTTGGGTATTCACGATGAATGAGCTTCAACCACTGGACAAATTGGAGTGTAGCACTGAGAATTTACAACTCCAGACTAGGGAAATATTTAGAAATGTGCTTCACACTCTCGGAATACATATTCCAATAGACTGAAAATCTGAACAGCACAATTTTGTCATTCGGAAATCTTGTTTAAACCGCTGAGAACCGAGTGTGACACTGTTTACATTTATTTTTCCCATCAAAAGGAGTTGGCGTTTTCGGGAAAAGGAGTTGGTGAAACACTGAAAAATTTATTTTCCTAGAGCTATAGAATAGTATGAAAGTATTGAGAACACTATGAAATCAAAATGTTAGTTAGGCTAGGGTTCCAAGTAGTGTTTTAAAGTACCTTTAAAAAGCCGGTATGACACCTATGTTAAAATGAAAACTCTCAGAGCTCAAATCAACAGAACAGGGGGATGTCTCAGAGTGTCTCTAGAACTCTGGGAATACGTTTTAGAACACGAACATCTCTACTGAATTTTGAAATACTGAGAATTTGTATACAAACACTGAGAAAAGTAGGATAGACATCCAAGTGGTAATAATGGTTAAAGTATGGTATATTTGTAAAAAAGGTTGTTTTACCAAATTAGAATACACAATGAAAAAGCTTGAGACACTGGAAGAGAGAGACTCCAACTCGGGCAATTCACAATGATAACCTAGGTTAATATCTAAGAAAGTGCTTCAAACACTAGGAATACGTGAATAAAGGGCCTTAATATCTGTAACACATTGTTTCCTGACAAGGAAATCGTGTTCAAAGAACATAGAACCGAGTTGGATACTGGTTACATTTATTATTCCGGGACAATGAGTTGGCGATTTTGAAAGAAGCCTGGTTAGGCCATTAAACCGGATGTGATGACGTCACCAAGGGGGAGGGGCCTCGTGGGCAGGCTTAATTGATCCCAGGTGATAATGATTTGGCCAGGGGACCAGCTGGGAGTGATGACGTCATCGAGATTAGTTCTGGTATTAGGGTTAGAGAATTGGTTTCTGGCTAGGGTTAGGGTTAGGATAAGGGTTCGGGCTAGGTAGGGTTCAGGCTCAGGTGTGGGCTAGGTTTAGGGTTAGGGTTAGAGGGTTAGGGACAGGGTTAAGGTCACGGTGCAGTAAGGTTGGGTATTCACAATGAATGAGCTTCAACCACTGGACAAATTGGAGTGTAGCACTGAGAATTTACAAGTCCAGACTAGGGAAATATTTAGAAATATCCTTCACACACTAGGAATACATATTCCAATAGACTGAATATCTGAACAGCACAATTTTGTCACTGGGAAATCTTGTTCAAACCGCTGAGAACCTTGTGTGACACTGTTTATATTTATTTTTCCCGTCAAAAGGAGTTGGCGTTTTCGGGAAAAGGAGTTGGTGAAACACTGAAAAATTCATTTTCCTAGAGCTATGGAATAGTATGAAAGTATTGAGAACACTATGAAATCAAAATGTTAGTTAGGCTAGGGTTCCAAGTAGGGTTTTAAAGTACCTTTAAAAGCTGGTATGACACCCGTGTTAAAATGAAACCTCTCAGAGCTCAAAACAGCAGAACAGGGGGATGTCTCATAGTGTCTCTAGAACTCTTGGAATACGTTTTAGAACACGAACATCTCTACTGAATTTTGAAATACTGAGAATTTGTATCCAAAGCGCTGTGAATAGTAGGGTAGACTTTCAAGTGGTAATAATGGTAAAGTATGGTATACTTGTAAAAAACGCTGTTTCACCAAATTGGAATTCACAATGAAGGAGCTTGAGACACTGGAAGAGAGAGACTCCAACTCGGGCAATTCACAATGAAAACCTAGGTTAATATCAAAGAAAGTGTTTCAAACACTAGCAATACATGAATAAAGGGCCTTAATATCTGTCACACATTGTTTCCTGACAAGCAAATCGTGTTCAAAGAACATAGAACCGAGTTGGATGCTGTTTACATTTATAATTAAGAGACAATGAGTTGGCGTTTTTGAAACAGGCCTGGTTAGGCCATTAAACAGGAAGTGATGATGTCACCAAGGGGGAGGGGCCACGAGGGCAGGTTTAATTGATACCAGGAGATAATGATTTAGCCTGGTGCCCAGCTGGGAGTGATGACTTCATCGAGGTTAGTTCTGGTGTTAGGGTTAGAGAATTGGGGTTCTGGCTAGGGTTAGGGATAGGATAAGGGTTCGGGCTAGGTAGGGTTCAGGCTCAGGTTAGGGCTAGGTGTAGGGTTAGGGTTAGAGGGTTAGGGACAGGGTTAAGGTCACGGTGCTGTAAGGTTGGGTATTCACAATGAATGAGCTTCAGCCACTGGACAAATTGGAATGTAGCTCTGAGAATTTACATACCAGACTAGGGAAATATTTAGAAATGTGCTTCACACACTAGGAATATATATTCCAATAGACTGAATATCTGAACGGCACAATTTTGTCACTGGGAAATCTTGTTCAAACCGCTGAGAACCTAGTGTGACACTGTTTACATTTATTTTTACCGTCAAAAGTCGTTGGCGTTTTCGCGAAAAGGAGTTGGTGAAACACTGAAAAATTCATTTTCCAAGAGCTATAGAATAGTATGAAAGTATTGAGAACACTATGAAATCAAAATGTTAGATAGGCTAGGGTTCCAAGTAGTGTTTTCAAGTACCTTTAAAAAGCCGGTATGACACCCATGTTAAAATGAAAACTCTCAGAGCTCAAAACAACAGAACAGGGGGATGTATCAGAGTGTCTCAAGAACTCTTGGAATACGTTTAAAACATGAACATCTCTACTGAATTTTGAAATACTGAGAATTTGTATCCAAAGCGCTGTGAATAGTAGGGTAGACTTTCAAGTGGTAATAATGGTAAAGTATGGTATACTTGTACAAAACGCTGTTTCACCAAATTGGAATTCACAATGAAGGAGCTTGAGACACTGGAAGAGAGAGACTCCAACTCGGGCAATTCACAATGAAAACCTAGGTTAATATCTAAGAAAGTGTTTCAAGCACTAGAAATACGTGAATAAAGGGCCTTAATATCTGTCACACATTGTTTCCTGACAAGCAAATCGTGTTCAAAGAACATAGAACCGAGTTGGATGCTGTTAACATTTATAATTAAGAGACAATGAGTTGGCGTTTTTGAAAGAGGCCTCATTAGGCCATTAAAAAGGAAGTGATGATGTCACCAAGGGGGAGGGGCCATGAGGGCAGGTTTAATTGATCCCAGGAGATAATGATTTAGCAAGGGGCCCAGCTAGGAGTGATGACGTCATCGAGGTTAGTTCTGGTGTTGGGGTTAGAGAATTGGGGTTCTGGCTAGGGTTAGGGTTAGGATAAGGGTTCGGGCTAGGTAGGGTTCAGGCTCAGGTTCGGGCTAGGTTTAGGGTTAGGGTTAGAAGGTTAGGGACAGGGTTAAGGTCATGGTGCAGTAAGGTTGGGTATTCACAATGAATGAGCTTCAACCACTGGACAAATTGGAGTGTAGCACTGAGAATTTACAACTCCAGACTAGGGAAATATTTATAAATGTGCTTCACACACTAGGAATACATATTCCAATAGACTGAATATCTGAACCACACAATTTTGTCACTGGGATATCTTGTTCAAACCGCTGAGAACCGAGTGTGACACTGTTTACATTTATTTTTTCCATCAAAAAGACTTGGCGTTTTCGGGAAAAGCAGTTGCTGAAACACTGAAAAATTCATTTTCCTAGAACTATAGAATAGTATGAAAGTATTGAGAACACTATGAAATCAAAATGTTAGTTAGGCTAGGGTTCCAAGTAGTGTTTTAAAGTACCTTTAAAAAGCCGGTATGACACCCCTGTTAAAATGAAAACTCTCAGAGCTCAAAACAACAGAACAGGGGGATGTCTCAGAGTGTCTCTAGAACTTTTGGAATACGTTTTAGAACACGAACATCTCTACTGAATTTTGAAATACTGAGAATTTGTATCTAAAGCGCTGTGAAAAGTAGGGTAGACTTTCAAGTGGTAATAATGTTTAAAGTACTGGTATATTTGTAAAAAAACTCTGTTTAAGCAAATTGGAATTCACAATGAAGGAGCTTGAGACACTGGAAGAGAGAGACTCCAACTCGGGCAATTCACAATGAAAACCTAGGTTAATATCTAAGAAAGTGTTTCAAACACTAGAAATACGTGAATAAAGGGCCTTAATATCTGTCACACATTGTTTCCTGACAAGTAAATCGTGTTCAAAGAACATAGAACCAAGTTGGATGCTATTTACATTGATAATTAAGAGACAACGTGTTGGCGATTTTGAAAGAGGCCTCCTTAGGCCATTAAACAGGAGGTGATGACGTCACCTAGGGGGTGGAGCAATGAGGGCAGGTTTAATTGATCCCAGGAGATAATGATTTAGCCGGGGGCCCAGCTAGGAGTGATGACGTCATCGAGGTTAGTTCTGGTGTTAGGGTTAGAGAATTGGGGTTCTGGCTAAGGTTAGGGTTAGGATAAGGGTTCGGGATAGGTAGGGTTCAGTCTCAGGTTAGGGCTAGGTTTAGGGTTAGGGTTAGAGGGTTAGGGACAGGGTTAAGGTCACAGTGCAGTAAGGTTGGGTATTCACAATGAATGAGCTTCAACCTCTGGACAAATTGGAGTGTAGCACTGAGAATTTACAACTCCAGACTAGGGAAATATTTAGAAATGTGCTTCAGACAATAGGAATACATATTCCCATAGACTGAATATCTGAACAGCACAATTTTGTCACTGGGAAATCTTGTTCAAACCGCTGATAACCAAGTGTGACACTGTTTACATTTATGTTTCCCCTCAAAAGGAGTTGGCGTTTTCGTGAAAAGTAGTTGGGGAAACACTGAAAAATTCATTTTCCTAGAGCTTTAGAATAGTATGAAAGTATTGAGAAAACTATGAAATCAAAATGTTAGTTAGGCTAGGGTTCCAAGTAGTGTTTTAAAGTACCTTTAAAAAGCTGGTATGACACCCGTGTTAAAATGAAAACTCTCAGAGCTCAAAACAACAGAACAAGGGGATGTCTCACAGTGTCTCTAGAACTCTTGGAATACGTTTTAGAAAACGAACATCTCTACTGAATTTTGAAATACTGAGAATTTGTATCAAAAGCGTTGTGAAAAGTAGGGTAGACTATCAAGTGGTAATAATGGTTAAAGTACTGGTATATTTGTAAAAAACGCTGTTTGAGCAAATTGGAACTCACAATGAAGGAGCCTTGAGACACTGGAAGGGAGAGACTCCAACTCGGGCAATTCACAATGAAAACCTATGTTAATATCAAAGAAAGTGTTTCAAACACTAGCAATACATGAATAAAGGGCCTTAATATCTGTCACAGATTGTTTCCTGACAAGCAAATCGTGTTCAAAGAACATAGAACCGAGTTGGATGCTCTTTACATTTATAATTAAGAGACAATGAGTTGGCGTTTTTGAAACAGGCCTGGTTAGGCCATTAAACAGGAAGTGATGATGTCACCAAGGGGGAGGGGCCACGAGGGCAGGTTTAATTGATACCAGGAGATAATTATTTAGCCTGGGGCCCAGCTGGGAGTGATGACTTCATCGAGGTTAGTTCTGGTGTTAGGGTTAGAGAATTGGGGTTCTGGCTAGGGTTAGGGATAGGATAAGGGTTCGGGCTAGGTAGGGTTCAGGCTCAGGTTAGGGCTAGGTTTAGGGTTAGGGTTAGAGAGTTAGGGACAGGGTTAAGGTCCCAGTGCTGTAAGGTTGGGTATTCACAATGAATGAGCTTCAGCCACTGGACAAATTGGAATGTAGCTCTGAGAATTTACAAACCAGACTAGGGAAATATTTAGAAATGTGATTCACACACTACGAATACATATTCCAATAGACTGAATATCTGAACGGCACAATTTTGTCACTGGGAAATCTTGTTCTAACCGCTGAGAACCTAGTGTGACACTGTTTACATTTATTTTTCCCGTCAAAAGTCGTTGGCGTTTTCGCGAAAAGGAGTTGGTGAAACACTGAAAAATTCATTTTCCTAGAGCTATAGAATAGTATGAAAGTATTGTGAACACTATGAAATCAAAATGTTAGATGGGCTAGGGTTCCAAGTAGTGTTTTCAAGTACCTTTAAAAAGCCGGTATGACACCCATGTTAAAATGAAAACTCTCAGAGCTCAAAACAACAGAACAGGGGGATGTCTCAGAGTGTCTGTAGAACTCTTGGAATACGTTTTAGAACATGAACATCTCTACTGAATTTTGAAATACTGAGAATTTGTATCCAAAGCGCTGTGAATAGTAGGGTAGACTTTCAAGTGGTAATAATGGTAAAGTATGGTATACTTGTAAAAAACGCTGTTTCACCAAATTGGAATTCACAATGAAGGAGCTTGAGACACTGGAAGAGAGAGACTCCAACTCGGGCAATTCACAATGAAAACCTAGGTTAATATCTAAGAAAGTGTTTCAAACACTAGAAATACGTGAATAAAGGGCCTTAATATCTGTTACACATTGTTTCCTGACAAGCAAATCGTGTTCAAAGAACATAGAAGAGAGTTGGATGCTGTTAACATTTATAATTAAGAGACAATGAGTTGGCTTTTTGAAAGAGTCCTCGTTAGGCCATTAAAAAGGAAGTTATGATGTCACCAAGGGGGAGGGTGCATGAGGGCAGGTTTAATTGATCCCAGGAGATAATGATTTAGCATGGGGCCCAGCTGGGAGTGATGACGTCATCGAGGTTAGTTCTGGTGTTAGGGTTAGAGAATTGGGGTTCTGGCTAGGGTTAGGGATAGGATAAGGGTTCGGGCTAGGTAGGGTTCAGGCTCAGGTTAGGGCTAGGTTTACGGTTAGGGTTAGAGGGTTAGGGACAGGGTTAAGGTCACGGTGCTGTAAGGTTGGGTATTCACAATGAATGAGCTTCAACCACTGGACAAATTGGAGTGTAGCACTGAGAATTTACAACTCCAGACTAGGGAAATATTTAGAAATTTGCTTCACACACTAGGAATACATATTCCAATAGACTGCATATCTGAACAGCACAATTTTGTCACTGGGATATCTTGTTCAAACCGCTGAGAACCAAGTGTGACACTGTTTACATTTATTTTTCACGTCAAAAGTCGTTGGCGTTTTCGCGAAAAGGAGTTGGTGAAACACTGAAAAATTCATTTTCCTAGAGCTATAGAATAGTATGAAAGTATTGAGAAAACTATGAAATCAAAATGTTAGTTAGGCTAGGGTTCCAAGTAGTGTTTTAAAGTACCTTTAAAAAGCCGGTATGACACCCATGTTAAAATGAAAAGTCTCATTGCTCAAAACAATAGACCAGGGGAATAGCAGAGTGTCTCTAGAACTCCTGGAATACGTTTTAGAACCCGAACATCTCTACTAAATTTTGAAATACTGAGAATTTGTATCCAAAGCGCTGTGAAAGGTAGGATAGACTGTCAAGTGGTAATAATGTTGAAAGTGCTGGTATATTTGTAAAAAAGGTTGTTTTACCAAATTAGAATTCACAATTAAAAAGCTTGAGACACTGGAAGAGAGAGACTCCAACTCGGGCAATTCACAATGATAACCTAGGTTAATATCTAAGAAAGTGCTTCAAACACTAGGAATACGTAAATAAAGGGCCTTAATATCTGTAACACATTGTTTCCTGACAAGGAAATCGTGTTCAAAGAACATAGAACCGAGTTGGATACTGGTTACATTTATTATTCCCGCACAATGAGTTGGCGATTTTGAAAGAAGCCTGGTTAGGCCATTAAACCGGATGTGATGACGTCACCAAGGGGGAGGGGCCACGTGGGCAGGCTTAATTGATCCCAGGTGATAATGATTTGGCCAGGGGACCAGCTGGGAGTGACGACGTCATCGAGATTAGTTCTGGTATTAGTGTTAGAGAATTGGGGCTCTGTTCATGGTTAGGGTTAGGATAAGGTTTTGGGCTAGGTAGGGTTCAGGCTCAGGTGTGGGCTAGGTTTAGGGTTTGGGTTAGAGGGTTAGGGACAGGGTTACGGTCACAGTGTAGTAATGTTGGCTATTCACAATGAATGAGCTTCAATCACTGGACAATTTGGTGTGTAGCACTCAGAACTTACGACTCCAGACCAGGGAAATATTTAGAAATGTGCTTCACACAATATGAATACATATTCCAATAGACTGCATATCTGAAGAGCACAATTTGTCACTGGGAAATCTTGTTAAAACAGCAGAGAACCGAGTGTGACACTGTTTACATTTATTTTTCCCGTCAAAAGGAGTTGGCGTTTTCGGGAAAAGGTTTTGGTGAAACACTGAAAAACTCATTTTCCTAGAGCTATGGAACAGTATGAAAGTATTGAGAACACTATGAAATAAAAATGTTAGTTACGCTAGGGTTCCAAGTAATGTTTTACTGTGCCTTTAAAACGCCTGTATGACACCTGTGTTAAAATGAAATGTCTCATTGCTCAAAACAACAGACCAGGGGAATGGCAGAGTGTCTCTAGAACTCCTGGAATACGTTTTAGAACACGAACATCTCTACTGAATTTTGAAATACTGAGAATTTGTATCCAAAGCGCTGTGAAAGGTGGGACAGACTGTTGAGTGGTAATAATGTTGAAAGTGCTGGTATATTTGTAAAAAAGGTTGTTTTACCAAATTAGAATTCACAATGAAAAAGCTTGAGACACTGGAAGAGAGAGACTCCAACTCGGGCAATTCACAATGATAACCTAGGTTAATATCTAAGAAAGTGCTTCAAACACTAGGAATACGTGAATAAAGGGCCTTAATATCTGTAACACATTGTTTCCTGACAAGGAAATCGTGCTCAAAGAACATAGAACCGAGTTGGATACTGGTTACATTTATTATTCGGGAAAATGGGTTGGCGATTTTGAAAGAAGCCTGGTTAGGCCATTAAACCGGATGTGATGACGTCACCAAGGGGGAGGGGCCACGTGGGCAGGCTTAATTGATCCCAGGTGATAATGATTTGGCAAGGGATAGAGCTGGGAGTGATGACGTCATCGAGATTAGTTCTGGTATTAGGGTTAGAGAATTGTGGCTCTGTTCATGGTTAGGGTTAGGATAAGGTTTTGGGCTAGGTAGGGTTCAGGCTCAGGCGTGGGCTAGGTTTAGGGTTTGGGTTAGAGGGTTAGGGACAGGGTTATGGTCACAGTGTAGTAATGTTGGCTATTCACAATGAATGAGCTTCAATCACTGGACAAATTGGTCTGTAGCACTCAGACTTACGACTCCAGACTAGGGAAATATTTAGAAATGTGCTTCACACAATAGGAATCCATATTCCAATAGACTGAAAATCTGAACAGCACAATTTTCACTGGGAAATCTTGTTCAAACAGCTGAGAAGCGAGTTTGACACTGTTTACATTTATTTTTCCCGTCGAAAGGAGTTGGCGTTTTCGGGAAAAGGTTTTGGTGAAACACTGAAAAACTCATTTTCCTAGAGCTATGGAACAGTATGAAAGTATTGAGAACACTATGAAATAAAAATGTTAGTTAGGCTAGGGTTCCAAGTAATGTTTTACTGTGCCTTTAAAACGCCTGTATGACACCCGTGTTAAAATGAAAAGTCTCATTGCTCAAAACAACAGATCAGGGGAATGGCAGCGTGTCTCTAGAATTCCTGGAATACGTTTTAGAACCCGAAAATCTCTACTGAATTTTGAAATACTGAGAATTTGTATCCAAAGCGCTGTGAAAGGTAGTATAGACTGTCGAGTGGAAATAATGTTGAAAGTGCTGGTATATTTGTAAAAAAGGTAGTTTTACCAAATTACAATTCACAATGAAAAAGCTTGAGACACTGGAAGAGAGAGACTCCATCTCGGGCAATTCACAATGATAACCTAGGTTAATATCTAAGAAAGTGCTTCAAACACTAGGAATACGTGAATAAAGGGCCTTAATATCTGTAACACATTGTTTCCTGACAAGGAAATCGTGTTCAAAGAACATAGAACCGAGTTGGATACTGGTTACATTTATTATTCCCGCACAATGAGTTGGCGATTTTGAAAGAAGCCTGGTTAGGCCATTAAACCGGATGTGATGACGTCACCAAGGGGGAGGGGCCACGTGGGCAGGCTTAATTGATCCCAGGTGATAATGATTTGGCCAGGGGACCAGCTGGGAGTGATGACGTCATCGAGATTAGTTCTGGTATTAGTGTTAGAGAATTGGGGCTCTGTTCATGGTTAGGGTTAGGATAAGGTTTTGGGCTAGGTAGGGTTCAGGCTCAGGTGTGGGCTAGGTTTAGGGTTTGGGTTAGAGGGTTAGGGACAGGGTTACGGTCACAGTGTAGTAATGTTGGCTATTCACAATGAATGAGCTTCAATCACTGGACAATTTGGTGTGTAGCACTCAGAACTTACGACTCCAGACCAGGGAAATATTTAGAAATGTGCTTCACACAATATGAATACATATTCCAATAGACTGCATATCTGAAGAGCACAATTTGTCACTGGGAAATCTTGTTAAAACAGCAGAGAACCGAGTGTGACACTGTTTACATTTATTTTTCCCGTCAAAAGGAGTTGGCGTTTTCGGGAAAAGGTTTTGGTGAAACACTGAAAAACTCATTTTCCTAGAGCTATGGAACAGTATGAAAGTATTGAGAACACTATGAAATAAAAATGTTAGTTACGCTAGGGTTCCAAGTAATGTTTTACTGTGCCTTTAAAACGCCTGTATGACACCTGTGTTAAAATGAAATGTCTCATTGCTCAAAACAACAGACCAGGGGAATGGCAGAGTGTCTCTAGAACTCCTGGAATACGTTTTAGAACACGAACATCTCTACTGAATTTTGAAATACTGAGAATTTGTATCCAAAGCGCTGTGAAAGGTGGGACAGACTGTTGAGTGGTAATAATGTTGAAAGTGCTGGTATATTTGTAAAAAAGGTTGTTTTACCAAATTAGAATTCACAATGAAAAAGCTTGAGACACTGGAAGAGAGAGACTCCAACTCGGGCAATTCACAATGATAACCTAGGTTAATATCTAAGAAAGTGCTTCAAACACTAGGAATACGTGAATAAAGGGCCTTAATATCTGTAACACATTGTTTCCTGACAAGGAAATCGTGCTCAAAGAACATAGAACCGAGTTGGATACTGGTTACATTTATTATTCGGGAAAATGGGTTGGCGATTTTGAAAGAAGCCTGGTTAGGCCATTAAACCGGGTGAGCCCCAAAGGGGGGGGGCCACGGGGGTTAATTGATCCCGGGGTTTATTTTGGGGGGGGGGGGGTGTAGGAAAATTTATTTGGATGGGTTTAAAAATTGGGGGGTGTTTATGGTTGGGTTGGGAAAGGGGGTTTTGGGGGAGGTAGGGTTTCAGGCCAGGGGGGTTTTAGGGGGGTTAGAGGGTTGGGAAGGGTTAAGGCCCCCGTTTAAAAGTGGCTTTCACAATGAAAGGTTCAACACTGGGCAATTGGTGGTTCAACCAATCCAGACTAGGGGAAAAATTAGAAATGTGCTTTACACAATGGAATAAAACCAAAACTGAAAATTTTCGAAATTTGTCAGGGAACTGTTAAAAACGGAAACATTTTTCCTTTAAATTTTTTTTGGAAAGGTTTTTGGCGGGGAAAAAATTTTTGAAAACCGAAAAACCATTTTTAAGAGAACATATGAAAATTTAAAAGAAAATAAAAATTAGTTTTAGGTGGGTTTAAAATTTTTTTTAAAATTAAAAGCCTGTAAACCCGGGGAAAAGAAAAGTCTCACTCCAAAAAAAAGACGGGGAAAAAAAGTTTTTGAAAACCCGAAATTTTTTTAACCCAACTCTTAAGAAAATTTTTAAAAAACGGGAAAAATTTTTTAAAGTGTGAAATGTAAAAATGGAGTTAAAATTTTAAATGGGGAAAATTTTAAAAAAGGGGAAAAAAAAACCCCAATTTCCCAAAAAAAAGTTAAACTAAGAAAGGCTCCCAAGGGATCCTGATAAAATTAATATCTAAAACTGTTTTCCAAAAAAACTGAAAAAAAGGGCCTTAAAAACTGTAAAAATTTTTCCGACAAGGAAACATTTAAAAAACTGACCCCTTTTTTTTAAAGGTTTTTTAAAATTTTCCCCCAAAGGTTTGGGGTTTTAAAAAAGGGTTTGGCCATTAAAGATTTGGGGAGACCAAAGGGGGGGGACGTCAGGTTTTGAAGGTAAAGATTTTGGTGGGGCCGGGAGGTAGTATAGTTTTTTGGTATTTGGGTTTGAGAAAGGGGGTTGTTTGGTTAGGGGGTTTGGATAAAGGGTTTTTTGGCAGGTAGTCGGTCATGGGTAGGTTTAGGGTTTTTGGGGTTTGAGGGTTGGGCAGGGTTTTTTTAATTAGAATGTTGGGTTTCACAATAGGGGTTTAAATTCAATTTTTTTGAACTCGAACAGCCCCAATAGGGGGAAAATTTTAAAAAGTGCTTACACAAAAAAAAATTTCCTGAAAGAATTCGGGGGAAAAAAATTGTTAAAAATTTTTTTTCCCAGAAACATTGACCCCTTTAATTTTTTTTCCCTTTAAAAAAAAGTTGGGGGGTTTTTTGGGGAAAAATTTTTTGGGCCTTTTTAAAAAAAAATTTCCGGTAAAGAAATTAAAAATTTAAACAACCAAAAGGGGAAAAAAAATGTTTGTTTGGATTTCCAAAAGTTTTTTCGGCCAAAAAACCCTTTTGAATGAAAAAGAAAATTTTCCAAAACCAGTAGGGGAATGGCAGGTTTTGAATCCCGGAAAATTTTTTAAAGTTTTTCATTTAAATCAAATTTTTTAAAAAGCCTGGAAAGGAGAAGACTCCATGGAAAAGTTAAAAAATTTAATTTTAAAAAGTTTTCCAAAAAAAAATTTTTAAAAAAAAGCTTAGACACTGGGGAAGTATCGGGTTCCCCAAGAAATATTAAATTGAATGTTCAAAAAAAAAAAAAAAAAAAAAAAAAAAAAAAAAAAAAAAAAAAAAAAAAAAAAAAAAAAAAAAAAAAAAAAAAAAAAAAAAAAAAAAAAAAAAAAAAAAAAAAAAAAAAAAAAAAAAAAAAAAAAAAAAAAAAAAAAAAAAAAAAAAAAAAAAAAAAAAAAAAAAAAAAAAAAAAAAAAAAAAAAAAAAAAAAAAAAAAAAAAAAAAAAAAAAAAAAAAAAAAAAAAAAAAAAAAAAAAAAAAAAAAAAAAAAAAAAAAAAAAAAAAAAAAAAAAAAAAAAAAAAAAAAAAAAAAAAAAAAAAAAAAAAAAAAAAAAAAAAAAAAAAAAAAAAAAAAAAAAAAAAAAAAAAAAAAAAAAAAAAAAAAAAAAAAAAAAAAAAAAAAAAAAAAAAAAAAAAAAAAAAAAAAAAAAAAAGAAGCCTGTTAGGCATAAACGAGTGATGACTCACAAGGGGGGGGGCCACGGGGCAGCTTATTGATCCCGTGATATGATTGCCAGGGACCAGCTGGGATGATGACGTAGTTCTGGTATGGGTTAGAGAATTGGGCTCTGTTCAGGTTAGGGTTAGGATAGGTTTTGGCTAGTAGGTTCAGCTAGGTTTGGGCTAGGTTTGGGTTTGGGTTGAGGGTTAGGGACAGGGTTACGGTCAAGTGTAGTAATGTGGCTATTCACAAGATGAGCTTCAATCACTGGACAATTTGGTGTGTAGCAATCAAATTACACTCAGATGGGAAATATTAGAAATGTGCTTCACACAATAGATACATATCCATAGATGAATCTGAACGCACAATTTTTCACTGGAAATCTTGTTCAAACAGCTGAGAAGGACTGAATGTTACATTTATTTTCCCGTCGAAAGGGTTGGCGTTTCGGGAAAGGTTTTGGTGAAACACTGAAAATATTTTCCTAGAGCTATCAAACGTATGAAAGTATTGAGAACACTATGAATAAAAATGTTAGTTAGGCTAGGGTTCCAAGTATGTTTTACTGTGCCTTTAAAGCCGTTGACACCGTGTTAAATGAAAAGTCCATGCTCAAAACACAACAGGGGAATGGCAAGTGTCTCTAGACTCCCGGAATACGTTTTGAACCGAACATCTCTACTGAATTTGAAATACGAGAATTGTATCCAAAGCGCTGTGAAATAAAGACTGTGTGGTAATAATGTGAAAGTGTGGTATATTTTAAAAAAGGTGTTTTACAAATTAAATTCAAATGAAAAGCTTGAGAACTGAAGAGAGAGACTCCAACTGGGAATTCACAATGATAACCTAGTTAATATCTAAGAAGTGCTTCAAACACTAGAATACTGAATAAAGGCCTTAATTTGTAACACATGTTTCCTGACAAGGAATCGTGTTCAAAGAACATAGAACCGAGTTGGATTGGTTACATTTATTATTCCGGGACAAGATTTGGATTTTGAAAGAGGCTGGTAGCCATTAAACCGGTGTTGACGTCACCAAGGGGGAGGGCCGTGGGCAGCTAATTGATCCAGGTGAAATGATTTGGCCAGGGGACCAGCTGGGTGTGATGACGTCATGAGATTAGTTCTGGTATTAGGGTTAGAGAATTGGGCTCTGTTCATGGTTAGGGTTAGGATAAGGGTTTTTGGGCTAGGTAGGTTCAGGCTCAGGGGTGGGCTAGGTTTAGGGTTTGGGTTAGAGGGTTTGGGACAGGGTTACGGTCACAGTGTAGTAATGTTGGCTATTCACAATGAATGAGCTTCAATCACTGGACAATTTGGTGTGTAGCATCAGACTTACGACTCCAGACTAGGGAAATATTTAGAAATGTGCTTCACACAATAGGAATACATATTCCAATAGACTGAAATCTGAACAGCACAATTTTGTCACTGGGAAATCTTGTTCAAACAGCTGAGAAGCGAGTGTGAACTGTTTACATTTATTTTTCCCGTCAAAGGAGTTGCGTTTTCGGGAAAAGGTTTTGGTGAAACACTGAAAAACTCATTTTCCTAGAGCTATCGAACAGTATGAAAGTATTGAGAACACTATGAAATAAAAATGTTAGTTAGGCTAGGGTTCAAGTAATGTTTTACTGTGCCTTTAAAAGCCGGTATGACACCCGTGTTAAAATGAAAAGTCTCATTGCTCAAAAACAACAGACAGGGGAATGGCAGAGTGTCTCTAGAACTCCTGGAATACGTTTTAGAACCGAACATCTCTACTGAATTTTGAAATACTGAGAATTTGTATCCAAGCGCTGTGAAAGGTAGATAGACTGTCAGTGGTAATAATGTTGAAAGTGCTGGTATATTTGTAAAAAAGGTGTTTTACCAAATTAAATTCACAATGAAAAGCTTGAGACACTGGAAGAGAGAGATCCAACTCGGGCAATTCACAATGATAACTAGGTTAATATCTAAGAAAGTGCTTCAAACACTAGGAATACGTGAATAAAGGGCCTTAATATCTGTAACACATTGTTTCCTGACAAGGAAATCGTGTTCAAAGAACATAGAACCAGTTGGATACTGGTTACATTTATTATCCGACAATGAGTTGCGATTTTGAAGAGCCTGGTTAGGCCATTAACCGGATGTGATGACGTCACCAAGGGGGAGGGGCCACGTGGGCAGGCTTAATTGATCCCAGGTGATAATGATTTGGCCAGGGGACCAGCTGGGAGTGATGACGTCATCGAGATTAGTTCTGGTATTAGGGTTAGAGAATTGGGGCTGTTCATGGTTAGGGTTAGGATAAGGTTTGGGCTAGGTAGGGTTCAGGCTCAGGGTGGGGCTAGGTTTAGGGTTTGGGTTAGAGGGTAGGGACAGGGTTACGGTCACAGTGTATAATGTGGCTATTCACAATGAATGAGTTCAATCACTGGACAATTTGGTGTGTAGCACTCAGACTTACGACTCCAGACTAGGGAAATATTTAGAATGTGCTTCACACAATAGGAATACATATTCCAATAGACTGAAAATCTGAACAGCACAATTTTGTCACTGGGAAATCTTGTTCAAACAGCTGAGAAGCGAGTGACACTGTTTACATTTATTTTTCCCGTCAAAGGAGTTGCGTTTTCGGGAAAGGTTTTGGTGAAACACTGAAAATCATTTTCCTAGAGCTATCAACAGTTGAAGTATTGAGACACATGAAATAAAATGTTGTTAGGCTAGGGTTCAAGTATGTTTTACTGTGCCTTTAAAACGCCTGTATGACACCGTTTAAAATGAAAAGTCTCATTGCTCAACAACGATCGGGAATGGCAGGTGTTTAAACTCCTGATACGTTTTAGAACCGAACATCTCTACTGAATTTTGAAATACGAATTTGTTCAAGCGCTGTGAATTAAGATGCAGTGGTAATAATGTTGAAGTGTGGTATATTTGTAAAAAAAGGTTAGTTTTACCAAATTACAATTCACAATGAAAAAGCTTGAGACACTGGAAGAGAGAGACTCCAACTCGGGAAATTCACAATGATAACCTAGGTTAAATATCTAAGAAAGTGCTTCAAACACTAGGAATACGTGAATAAAGGGCCTTAATATCTGTAACACATTGTTTCCTGACAAGGAAATCGTGTTCAAAGACATAGAACCGAGTTGGATACTGGTTACATTTATTATATTCCGGGACAATGAGTTGGGGATTTTGAAAGAGGCCTGGTAGGCCATTAAACCGGATGTGATGACGTCACCAAGGGGGGAGGGGCCACGTGGGCAGGCTTAATTGATCCCAGGTGATAATGATTTGGCCAGGGGACCAGCTGGGGTGATGACGTCATCGAGATTATTTCTGGTATTAGGTTTAGAGAATTGGGGCTCTGTTCATGGTTAGGGTTAGGATAAGGTTTTGGGCTAGGTATGGTTCAGGCTCAGGTGTGGGCTAGGTTTAGGTTTGGGTTTAGAGGGTTAGGGACAGGGTTACGGTCACAGTGTAGTAATGTTGGCTATTCACAATGAATGAGCTTCAATCACTGGATATTTTGGTGTGTAGCACTCAGAACTTACGACTCCAGACTAGGGAAATATTTAGAAATGTGCTTCACACAATAGGAATACATATTCCTATAGACTGAATATCTGAACAGCACAATTTTGTCACTGGGAAATCTTGTTCAAACAGCTGAGAAGCGAGTGTGACACTGTTTACATTTATTTTTCCCGTCAAAAGGAGTTGTCGTTTTCGGGAAAAGATTTTGGTGAAACACTGAAAAACTCATTTTCCTAGAGCTATCGAACAGTATGAAAGTATTGAGAACACTATGAAATAAAAATGTTAGTCAGGCTAGGGTTCCAAGTAATGTTTTACTGTGCCTTTAAAAAGCCGGTATGACACCCGTGTTAAAATGAAAAGTCTCATTGCTCAAAACAACAGACCAGGGGAATGGCAGAGTGTATCTAGAAATAATGGAATACATTTTAGAACCCGAACATCTCTACTGAATTTTGAAATACTGAGAATTTGTATCCAAAGCGCTGTGAAAGGTAGTATACTGTCAAGTGGTAATAATGTTGAAAGTGCTGGTATATTTGTAAAAAAGGTTGTTTTACCAAATTAGAATTCACAATGAAAAAGCTTGAGACACTGGAAGAGAGAGACTCCAACTCAGGGAAATTCACAATGATAACCTAGGTTAATATCTAAGAAAGTGCTTCAAACACTAGGAATACGTGAATAAAGGGCCTTAATATCTGTAACAACATTGTTTCCTGACAAGGAAATCGTGTTCAAAGAACATAGAACCGAGTTGGATACTGGTTACATTTATTATTCCGGGACAATGAGTTGGCGATTTTGAAAGAGGCCTGGTTAGGCCATTAAACCGGTATGTGATGACGTCACCAAGGGGGAGGGGCCACGTGGGCAGGCTTCATTGATCCCAGGTGATAATGATTTGGCCAGGGGACCAGCTGGGAGTGATGACGTCATCGAGATTAGTTCTGGTATTAGGGTTAGAGAATTGGGGCTCTGTTCATGGTTAGGGTTAGGATAAGGTTTTGGGCTAGGTAGGGTTCAGGCTCAGGTGTGGGCTAGGTTTAGGGTTTGGGTTAGAGGGTTAGGGACAGGGTTACGGTCACAGTGTAGTAATGTTGGCTATTCACAATGAATGAGCTTCAATCACTGGACAATGTGGTGTGTAGCACTCAGAACTTACGACTCCAGACTAGGGAAATATTTAGAAATGTGCTTCACACAATAGGAATACATATTCCATAGACTGAATATCTGAACAGCACAATTTTGTCACTGGGAAATCTTGTTCAAACAGCTGAGAAGCGAGTGTGACACTGTTTACATTTATTTTTCCCGTCAAAAGGAGTTGTCGTTTTCGGGAAAAGGTTTTGGTGAAACACTGAAAAACTCATTTTCCTAGAGCTATCGAACAGTATGAAAGTATTGAGAACACTATGAAATAAAAATGTTAGTCAGGCTAGGGTTCTAAGTAATGTTTTACTGTGCCTTTAAAAAGCCGTATGACACCCGTGTTAAAATGAAAAGTCTCATTGCTCAAAACAACAGACCAGGGGAATGGCAGAGTGTCTCTAGAACTCCTGGAATACGTTTTAAACCCGAACATCTCTACTGAATTTTGAAATACTGATAATTTGTATTCAAAGCGCTGTGAAAGGTAGGATAGACTGTCAAGTGGTAATAATGTTGAAAGTCTGGTATATTTGTAAAAAAGGTTGTTTTACCAAATTAGAATTCACAATGAAAAGCTTGAGACACTGGAAGAGAGAGACTCCAACTCGGGAAATTCACAATGATAACCTAGGTTATTATCTAAGAAAGTGCTTCAAACACTAGGAATACGTGAATAAAGGGCCTTAATATCTGTAACACATTGTTTCCTGACAAGGAAATCGTGTTCAAAGAAAAGAACCGAGTTGGATACTGGTTACATTTATTATTCCGGGACAATGAGTTGGCGATTTTGAAAGAGGCCTGGTTAGGCCATTAAACCGGATGTGATGACGTCACCAAGGGGGAGGGGCCACGTGGGCAGGCTTCATTGATCCCAGGTGATAATGATTTGGCCAGGGGACCAGCTGGGAGTGATGACGTCATCGAGATTAGTTCTGGTATTAGGGTTAGAGAATTGGGTTCTGTTCATGGTTAGGGTTAGGATAAGGTTTTGGGCCAGGTAGGGTTCAGGCTCAGGTGTGGGCTAGGTTTAGGGTTTGGGTTAGAGGGGATAGGGACAGGGTTACGGTCACAGTGTACTAATGTTGGCTATTCACAATGAATGAGCTTCAATCACTGGACAATTTGGTGTGTAGCACTCAGAACTTACGACTCCAGACTAGGGAAATATTTAGAAATGTGCTTCACACAATAGGAATACATATTCCAATAGACTGAATATCTGAACAGTACAATTTTGTCACTGGGAAATCTTGTTCAAACAGCTGAGAAGCGAGTGTGACACTGTTTACATTTATTTTTCCGTCAAAAGGAGTTGTCGTTTTCGGGAAAAGGTTTTGGTGAAACACTGAAAAACTCATTTTCCTAGAGCTATCGAACAGTATGAAAGTATTGAGAACACATGAAATAAAAATGTTAGTCAGGCTAGGGTTCCAAGTAATGTTTTACTGTGCCTTTAAAAGCCGGTATGACACCCGTGTTAAAATGAAAAGTCTCATTCCAAAACAACAGACCAGGGATGCAGAGTGTTCTAGAACTCTGGAATACGTTTAAACCGAACATCTCTACTGAATTTTGAAATACTGAAATTTGTATCCAAAGCGCTTGAAAGGTGTAACTGTCAAGTGGTAATAATGTTGAAAGTCTGGTATATTTGTAAAAAAGGTTGTTTTACCAAATTAGAATTCACAATGAAAAGCTTGAGACACTGGAAGAGAGAGACTCCAACTCGGGAATCACAATGATAACTGGTATATCTAAAAAGTGCTTAACACTAGGAATACGTGAATAAAGGGCCTTAATATCTGTAACACATTGTTTCCTGACAAGGAAATCGTGTTCAAAGACATAGAACCGAGTTGATACTGGTTACATTATATTCGGACAATGATTGGCGATTTGAAAGAGGCCTGGTTAGGCCATTAAACGGATTGATGACGTCACAAGGGGGAGGGCCAGTGGGCAGGCTTCATTGATCCCAGGTGATAATGATTTGGCCAGGGACCAGCTGGGAGTGATGACGTCATCGAGATTAGTTCTGTATAGGGTTAGAGAATTGGGGTTGTTCATGGTTAGGGTTAGGATAAGGTTTTGGGCAGGTAGGGTTCAGGCTCAGGTGTGGCTAGGTTTAGGGTTTGGGTTAGAGGGTTAGGGACAGGTTACGGTCACAGTGTATAATGTTGGCTATTCACAATGAATGAGCTTCAATCACTGGACAATTGGTGTGTAGCACTCAGAACTTACGACTCCAGACTAGGGAAATATTTAGAAATGTGCTTCACACAATAGGAATACATATTCCAATAGACTGAATATCTGAACAGACAATTTTGTCACTGGGAAATCTTGTTCAAACAGCTGAGAAGCGAGTGTGACACTGTTTACATTTATTTTCCGTCAAAAGGAGTTGTCGTTTTCGGGAAAAGGTTTTGGTGAAACACTGAAAAACTCATTTCCTAGAGCTATCGAACAGTATGAAAGTATTGAGAACACTATGAAATAAAATGTTAGTCAGGCTAGGGTTCCAAGTAATGTTTTACTGTGCCTTTAAAAGCCGGTATGACACCCGTGTTAAAATGAAAAGTCTCATTCTCAAAACACAGACCAGGGGAATGGCAGAGTGTCTCTAGAACTCCTGGAATACGTTTTAAACCGAACATCTCTACTGAATTTTGAAATACTGATAATTTGTATCAAAGCCTGTGAAAGGTAGATAACTGTCAAGTGGTAATAATGTTGAAAGTGCTGGTATATTTGTAAAAAAGGTTGTTTTACCAAATTAGAATTCACAATGAAAAGCTTGAGACACTGGAAGAGAGAGACTCCAACTCGGGAAATTCACAATGATAACCTAGGTTATTATCTAAGAAAGTGCTTCAAACACTAGGAATACGTGAATAAAGGGCCTTAATATCTGTAACACATTGTTTCCTGACAAGGAAATCGTGTTCAAAGGACATAGAACCGAGTTGGATACTGGTACATTTATTATTCGGGACAATGAGTTGGCGATTTTGAAAGAGGCCTGGTTAGGCCATTAAACCGGATGTGATGACGTCACCAAGGGGGAGGGGCCACGTGGGCAGGCTTCATTGATCCCAGGTGATAATGATTTGGCCAGGGGACCAGCTGGGAGTGATGACGTCATCGAGATTAGTTCTGGTATTAGGGTTAGAGAATTGGGGCTCTGTTCATGGTTAGGGTTAGGATAAGGTTTTGGGCTAGGTAGGGTTCAGGCTCAGGTGTGGGCTAGGTTTAGGGTTTGGGTTAGAGGGTTAGGGACAGGGTTACGGTCACAGTGTAGTAATGTTGGCTATTCACAATGAATGAGCTTCAATCACTGGACAATTGGTGTGTAGCACTCAGAACTTACGACTCCAGACTAGGGAAATATTTAGAAATGTGCTTCACACAATAGGAATACATATTCCATAGACTGAATATCTGAACAGCACAATTTTGTCACTGGGAAATCTTGTTCAAACAGCTGAGAAGCGAGTGTGACACTGTTTACATTTATTTTTCCCGTCAAAAGGAGTTGTCGTTTTCGGGAAAAGGTTTTGGTGAAACACTGAAAAACTCATTTTCCTAGAGCTATCGAACAGTATGAAAGTATTGAGAACACTATGAAATAAAAATGTTAGTCAGGCTAGGGTTCAAGTAATGTTTTACTGTGCCTTTAAAAAGCCAGTATGACACCCGTGTTAAAATGAAAAGTCTCATTGCTCAAAACAACAGACCAGGGGATCGCAGAGTGTCTCTAGAACTCCTGGAATACGTTTTAAAACCCGAACATCTCTACTGAATTTTGAAATACTGATAATTTGTATTCCAAAGCACTGTGAAAGGTAGGATAGACTGTCAAGTGGTAATAATGTTGAAAGTGCTGGTATATTTGTAAAAAAGGTTGTTTTACCAAATTAGAATTCACAATGAAAAGCTTGAGACACTGGAAGAGAGAGACTCCAACTCGGGAAATTCACAATGATAACCTAGGTTATTATCTAAGAAAGTGCTTCAAACACTAGGAATACGTGAATAAAGGGCCTTAATATCTGTAACACATTGTTTCCTGACAAGGAAATCGTGTTCAAAGAAACATAGAACCGAGTTGGATACTGGTTACATTTATTATTCCGGGACAATGAGTTGGCGATTTTGAAAAAAGGCCTGGTTAGGCATTAAAACCGGATTGTGATGACGTCACCAAGGGGGGGGGGCCACGTGGGGAGGCTTCATTGATCCCAGGTGATAATGATTTTGGGCCAGGGGACCCGCTGGGAGTGATGACGTCATCGAGATTAGTTCGGTATTAGGGTTTGAGAATTGGGGGTTTTGTTCGGTTGGGTTTGGATAAGGTTTGGGCCGGTAGGGTTCAGGGTCGGGGGGGGGTGGTTTGGGGGTTTTTGGTTTGGGGTAGGGACAGGGTTCGGGCACAGGATAATGTTGGTTATTCCAAAAAGATGAGCTTCAATCCGGACAATTTTTTTGTGTAGCATCAGACTTAGATCCAGATAGGGAAATATTTAGAAAAGTGCTTTACACAAAAGGAATTCATTTTCCAAAGACTGAATATTAAAAGTACAATTTTTTCACTGGAAATTTGTTCAACAGCTGAGAAACGAGTGTGACACTGTTTACATTTTTTTTCCCCTCAAAAAGGGTTGTCGTTTTTTTGGGGAAAAAGGGTTTTTGTGAAACACTGAAAAACTCATTTTCCCGGATCGACGTATAAAGTATTTAGAACACTATAAATAAAAATGTTGTAGGCTAGGGTTCCAAGTAATGTTTTACTGTGCCTTTAAAAACCGGTATGACCCCGTGTTAAAATGAAAAAATTCATTTTCAAAAAAAAAGACCCGGGAATGGCAAGTGTCTCTGAACTCCCGGAATACGTTTTTAAAATCGAACATCTTATGAATTTTGAAATAGATAAAATTTATCCAAAGCGTGTGAAAGGTAGTATACGTCAATGGGAAAATTGTTGAAAGGGGGTATTTTGTAAAAAAGGGTTTTTTTACCAAAAATTAAAATTCCAATGAAAAGCTTGGACATGGAAGAGAGGACCCAATGGGAAAATTTACATGTAAAATAGGTTTTATCTAAAAAAGTGCTTCAAACAAGGAAAAACGTGAAAAGGGCCTAAATTCTGTAACACATTTTTTGACAGGAATCGTGTTTTAAAGGCATAGAAAAGGTTGGATATGGTTTAATTTTTTTATTCCGGGACAATGAGTTGGCGATTTTGAAAGAGGCCCGTTAGGCCATTAAACCCGGTGGATACGTCACCAAGGGGGAGGGGCCACGTGGGCGGCTTCATTGTCCAGG
>JAULJE010000185.1:0-30742 GCA_030846915.1 Cnephaeus nilssonii
GGGGGCGATTTTGAAAGAGGCCGGGGTTGGCCTTTAAAACCGGGATGTGAGACTCACAAGGGGGAGGGGCCACGGGGCCCCTTTTTGCCCCCTGGGTAAATGATTTGGCCAGGGTCCGGGGAGTGATGCTATCGGTTTATTCGTATTGGGTTAGAGAATTGGGGCCTGTTCGGGTTTTAGGGTTGATAAGGTTTTTGGGTGGGTAGGTTCGGGCTCGGGTGGGCTAGGTTTGGGGTTTTTGGGTTAAAGGGGGTTAGGACAGGTTGGGTCACATGTAGTAATTTTGGGCATTCAAAATGAATGATTTAAAATCACGACAATTTTGGTGTGTAGCACTCAGAACTTACGATCCCACTGGGGAAATATTTAAAAAATGTTTTCCCACAATAGGAAACAAATTCCAATAGACATATCTAAAGCCAATTTTGTCACTGGGGAAATCTTGTTAAAACAGCTGAGAAGGAGTGTGACACTTTTTTTACATTTATTTTTCCCCTCAAAAGGAGTTGGTTTTTTTCGGGAAAAGTTTTGGTGAAACACTGAAAAACTCATTTTCCTAGAGCTATCGAACAGTATAAAAGTATTGAGAACATATGAAATAAAAATTTTGTGGGCTGGGTTTCCCAAGAATTTTTATTGTGCCTTTAAAAACCCCCTATGACACCCGGTTTTAAAATGAAAAGTCCTTTGCTCAAAAAAACAGACCAGGGGAATGGTAGAGTGTCTCAAAAGAACCCCTGGAATACTTTTTTTAGCCCCGAACTCTCTATGTTTTGAAATACTGAGAATTTGTATCCAAAGCGCTGTGAAAGGTGGGATAGACTGTCAAGTGGTAATAATGTTGAAAGTGCTGGTATAATTTGTTAAAAAAGTTTGTTTACCAAATTAGAATTCACAATGAAAAAAGCTTGAGACACTGGAAGAGAGAGACTCAACTCGGGCAAATTCACAATGATAACCTAGGTTAATATTAAAGAAAGTGCTTCAAACACTAGGAATACGTGAATAAAGGGCCTTAATATCTGTAACACATTGTTTCCTGACAAGGAAATCGTGTTCAAAGAACATAGAACCGAGTTGGATACTGGTTACATTTATTATTCCGGGACAATGAGTTGGCGATTTTGAAAGAAGCCTGGTTAGGCCATTAAACCGGATGTGATGACGTCACCAAGGGGAGGGCCACGTGGGCAGGCTTAATTGATCCCAGGTGATAATGATTTGGCCAGGGACCAGCTGGGAGTGATGACGTCATCGAAGATTAGTTCTGGTATTAGGGTTAGAGAATTGGGGCTCTGTTCATGGTTAGGGTTAGGATAAGGTTTTGGGCTTGGTAGGGTTCAGGCTCAGGTGTGGGCTAGGTTTAGGGTTTGGGTTAGAGGGTTAGGGACAGGGTTATGGTCACAGTGTAGTAAATGTTGGCTATTCACAATGAATGAGCTTCAATCACTGGACAATTTGGTGTGTAGCACTCAGAACTTACGACTCCAGACTAGGGAAAATTTAGAAAGGTGCTTCACCCCAATAGGAATACATATTCCAATAGACTGAATATCTGAACAGCACAATTTTGTCATTGGAAATCTTGTTCAAAAACAGCTCAGAAGCGAGTGTGACACGTTTACATTTATTTTTCCTGTCAAAAGGAGTTGGCGTTTTCGGAAAAGGTTTTGGTGAAACACTGAAAAACTCATTTTCCTAGAGCTATCGAACAGTATGAAAGTATTGAGAACACTATGAAATAAAAATGTTAGTTAGGCTAGGGTTCCAAGTAATGTTTTACTGTGCCTTTAAAAAGCCGGTATGACACCATGTTAAAATGAAAAGTCTCATTGCTCAAAACAACAGACCAGGGGAATGGGAGAGTGTCTCTAGACCTCCTGAATACGTTTTAGAACCCGAACAATCTCTACTGAATTTTGAAATACTGAGAATTTGTATCCAAAGCGCTGTGAAAGGTACGATAGAGTGTCAAGTGGTAATAATGTTGAAAGTGCTGGTATATTTGTAAAAAAGGTTGTTTTACCAAATTAGAATTCACAATGAAAAAGCTTGAGACACTGGAAGAGAGAGACTCCAACTCGGGCAATTCACAATGATAACCTAGGTTAATATCTAAGAAAGTGCTTCAAACACTAGGAATACGTGAATAAAGGGCCTTAATATCGGTAACACATTGTTTCCGGACAAGGAAATCGTGTTCAAAGAACATAGAACCAAGTTGGATACTGGTTACATTTATTATTCCGGGACAATGAGTTGGCGATTTTGAAAGAGAGCCTGGTTAGGCCATTAAACCGGATGTGATGACGTCACCAAGGGGGAGGGGCCACGTGGGCAGGCTTAATTGATCCCAGGTGATAATGATTTGGCCAGGGGACCAGCTGGGAGTGATGACGTCATCGAGATTAGTTCTGGTATTAGGGTTAGAGAATTGGGGCTCTGTTCATGGTTTAGGGTTAGGATAAGGTTTTGGGCTAGGTAGGGTTCAGGCTCAGGTGTGGGCTAGGTTTAGGGTTTGGTTAGAGGTTTAGGGACAGGGTTACGGTCACAGTGTAGTAATGTTGGCTATTCACAATGAATGAGCTTCAATCACTGGACAATTTGGTGTGTAGCACTCAGAACTTACGACTCCAGACTAGGGAATATTTAGAAATGTGCTTCACACAATAGGAATACATATTCCAATAGACTGAATATCTGAACAGCACAATTTTGTCACTGGGAAATCTTGTTCAAACAGCTGAGAAGCGAGTGTGACACTGTTTACATTTATTTTTCCCTTCAAAAGGAGTTGGCGTTTTCGGGAAAAAGGTTTTGGTGAACACTGAAAAACTCATTTTCCTAGAGCTATCGAACAGTAAAGAAAGTATTGAGAACACTATGAAATAAAAATGTTAGTTAGGCTAGGGTTCCAAGTAATGTTTTACTGTGCCTTTAAAAGCAGTATGACACCCGTGTTAAAATGAAAAGTCTCATTGCTCAAAACAACAGACCAGGGAATGGCAGAGTGTCTCTAGAACTCCTGGAATACTTTTAGAACCCGAACATCTCTACTGAATTTTGAAATACTGAGAATTTGTATCCAAAGCGCTGTGAAAGTAGGATAGACTGTCAAGTGGTAATAATGTTGAAAGTGCTGGTATATTTGTAAAAAAGTTGTTTTACCAAATTAGAATTCACAATGAAAAAGCTTGAGACACTGGAAGAGAGAGACTCATACTCGGAAATTCACAATGATAACCTAGGTTAATATCTAAGAAAGTGCTTCAAACACTAGGAATACGTGAATAAAGGGCCTTAATATCTGTAACACATTGTTTTCCTGACAAGGAAATCGTGTTCAAAGAACATAGAACCGAGTTGGATACTGGTTACATTTAATTATTCCGGGACAAGAGTTGGCGATTTTGAAAGAAGCCTGGGTTTGGCCATTAAACCGATGTGATGACGTCACCAAGGGGGAGGGGCCACGTGGCAGGCTTAATTGATCCCAGTGATAATGATTTGGCAGGGACAGCTGGAGTGATGACGTCATCGAGATTAGTTCTGTATTAGGGTTAGAATTGGGGTGTTCATGGTTAGGTTAGATAAGTTTTGGCTAGGTAGGTTCAGGCTCAGGTGTGGGCTAGGTTTAGGGTTGGGTTAGAGGGTTAGGACAGGTTCGTCACAGTGTAGTAATGTTGGCTATTCACAAGAATGGCTTCAATCACTGGCAATTTGGTTGTAGCACTCAGAATTAACTCCAGACTAGGGAAATATTTAGAAATGTGCTTCACACAATAGGAATACATATTCCAATAGACTGAATATCTGAACAGCACAATTTTGTCACTGGAAATCTTGTTCAAACAGCTGAGAAGCGAGTGGGACACTGTTTACATTTATTTTTCCCGTCAAAAGGAGTTGGCGTTTTCGGGAAAAGGTTTTGTGAAACACTGAAAAACTCATTTTCCTAGAGCTATCGAACAGTATGAAAGTATTGAGAACACTATGAAATAAAAATGTTAGTTAGGCTAGGGTTCCAAGTAATGTTTTACTGTGCCTTTAAAAAGCCGGTAGACACCGTGTTAAAATGAAAGTCTCATTGCTCAAAACAACAGACCAGGGGAATGGCAGAGTGTCTCTAGAACTCCTGGAATACTTTTAGAACCCGAACATCTCTACTGAATTTTGAAATACTGAGAATTTGTATCCAAGCGCTGTGAAAGGTAGGATAGACTGTCAAGTGGTAATAATGTTGAAAGTGCTGGTATATTTGTAAAAAAGGTTTTTTAAACCAAATAGAATTCACAATGAAAAGCTTGAGACACAGGAAGAGAGAGACTCCAACTCGGAAATTCACAATGAAACCTAGGTTAATACTAAAAAAGGCTTCAAACACTAGAATACGTGAATAAAGGGCCTAATATCTGTAACACATGTTTCCTCACAAGAAATCGTGTTCAAAGAACATAGAACCGAGTTGGATACTGTTACATTTATTATTCCGGGACAATGGTTGCGATTTAGAAAGAAGCCGTTAGGCCTTAAACCGATGTGATGACTCACCAAGGGAGGGCCACGTGGGCAGCTAATGATCCCAGGATAATGATTGCAGGGACCAGCTGGGTGATGACCATCAATTTTCGGTATGGTTAGAAATTGGGCTCTTTCATGTTAGGGTTAGGATAAGTTTGGCTAGGTAGTTCAGGCTCAGTGTGCTAGTTAGGGTTGGGTTAGAGGTTAGACAGGTTGGGTCCAGGTAAAGTTGGCTATCACATGAATAGCTTCAATACTGACATTGGTGTGTAGCACTCAGAACTTACGACTCCAACTGAAATATTTAGAAATGTGCTTCACCACAATAGAATACATATTCCAATAGACTGATATCTGAACAGCACAATTTTGTCACTGGGAAATCTTGTTCAAACCCGCTGAGAAGCGAGTGTGACACTGTTTACATTTATTTTTCCCTTCAAAAGGAGTTGGCGTTTTCGGGAAAAGGTTTTGGTGAAACACTGAAAAACTCATTTTCCTAGAGCTATCGAACAGTATGAAAGTATTGAGAAACTATGAAATAAAAATGTTAGTTAGGCTAGGGTTCCAAGTAATGTTTTACTGTGCCTTTAAAAAGCCGTATGAACACCGTGTTAAAATGAAAAGTCTCATTGCTCAAAACAACAGACCAGGGGAATGGCAGAGTGTCTCTAGAACTCCTGAATACGTTTTAGAACCCGAACATCTCTACTGAATTTTGAAATACTGAGAATTTGAATCCAAAGCGCTGTGAAAGGTAGGATAGACTGTCAATGGTAATAATGTTGAAAGTGCTGGTATATTTGTAAAAAAGGTTGTTTTACCAAATTAGAATTCACAATGAAAAAGCTTGAGACACTGGAAGAGAGAACTCCAACTCGGGAAATTCACAATGATAACCTAGGTTAATATCTAAGAAAGTGCTTCAAACACTAGGAATACGTGAATAAAGGGCCTTAATATCTGTAAAACACATTGTTTCCCGACAAGGAAATCGTGTTCAAAGAACATAGAACCGAATTGGATACTGGTTACATTATTATTCCGGGACAATGAGTTGGGTATTTTGAAAGAAGCCTGGTTAGGCCATTAAACCGGATGTGATGACGTCACCAAGGGGAGGGGCCACGTGGGCAGGCTTAATTGATCCCATGTGATAATGATTTGGCCAAGGGACCAGCTGGGAGTGATGACGTCATCGAGATTAGTTCTGGTATTAAGGGTTAGAGAATTGGGCTCTGTTCATGGTTAGGGTTAGGATAAGGTTTTGGGCTAGGTAGGGTTTCAGGCTCAGGTGTGGGCTAGGTTTAGGGTTGGGTTAGAGGGTTAGGGACAGGGTTATGGTCACAGTGTAATAATGTTGGCTATTCACAATGAATGAGCTTCAATCACTGGACAATTTGGTGTGTAGCACTCAGAACTTACGACTCCAGACTAGGGAAATATTTAGAAATGTGCTTCACCCCAATAGGAATACATATTCCAATAGACTGAATATCTGAACAGCACAATTTTGTCACTGGGAAATCTTGTTCAAACAGCTGAGAAGCGAGTGTGACACTGTTTACATTTATTTTTCCCGTCAAAAGGAGTTGGCGTTTTCGGGAAAAGGTTTTGGTGAAACACTGAAAAAACTCATTTTCCTAGAGCTATCGAACAGTATGAAAGTATTGAGAACACTATGAAATAAAAATGTTAGTCAGGCTAGGGTTCCAAGTAATGTTTTTACTGTGCCTTTAAAAAGCCGGTATGACACCCGTGTTAAAATGAAAAGTCTCATTGCTCAAAACAACAGACCAGGGGAATGGCAGAGTGTCTTTAGAACTCCTGGAATACGTTTTAGAACCCGTAATCTCTACTGAAATTTGAAATACTGAGAATTTGAATCCAATCGCTTTGAAAGGTAGGATAGACTGTGAAGTGGTAATAATGTTGAAAGTGCTGGTATATTTGTAAAAAAGGTTGTTTTACCAAGTTAGAATTCACAATGAAAAAGCTTGAGACACTGGAAGAGAGAGACTCCAACTCGGGCAATTCACAATGATAACCTAGGTTAATATGAAAGAAAGTGCTTCAAACACTAGGAATACGTGAATAAAGGGCCTTAATATCTGTAACACATTGTGTCCTGACAAGGAAATCGTGTTCAAAGAACATAGAACCAAGTTGGATACTGGTTACATTTATTATTCCGGACAATGAGTTGGCGATTTTGAAAGAGGCCTGGTTAGGCCATTAAACCGGATGTGATGACGTCACCAAGGGGGAGGGGCCACGTGGGCAGGCTTAATTGATCCCAGGTGATAATGATTTGGCCAGGGACCAGCTGGGAGTGATGACGTCATCGAGATTAGTTCTGGTATTAGGGTTAGAGAATTGGGGCTCTGTTCATGGTTAGGGTTAGGATAAGGTTTTGGGCTAGGTAGGGTTCAGGCTCAGGTGTGGGCTAGGTTTAGGGTTTGGGTTAGAGGGTTAGGGACAGGGTTAGGTCACAGTGTAGTAATGTTGGCTATTCACAATGAATGAGCTTCAATCACTGGACAATTTGGTGTGTAGCACTCAGAACTTACGACTCCAGACTAGGGAAATATTTAGAAATGTGCTTCCCACAATAGGAATACATATTCCAATAGACTGAATATCTGAACAGCACAATTTTGTCACTGGGAAATCTTGTTCAAACAGCTGAGAAGCGAGTGTGACACTGTTTACATTTATTTTTCCCGTCAAAAGGAGTTGGCGTTTTCGGGAAAAGGTTTTGGTGAAACACTGAAAAACTCATTTTCCTAGAGCTATCGAACAGTATGAAAGTATTGAGAACACTATGAAATAAAAATGTTAGTTAGGCTAGGGTTCCAAGTAATGTTTTACTGTGCCTTTAAAAAGCCGGTATGACACCCGTGTTAAAATGAAAAGTCTCATTGCTCAAAACAACAGACCAGGGGAATGGCAGAGTGTCTCTAGAACTCCTGGAATACGTTTTAGAACCCGAACATCTCTACTGAATTTTGAAATACTGAGAATTTGTATCCAAAGCGCTGTGAAAGGTAGGATAGACTGTCAAGTGGTAATAATGTTGAAAGTGCTGGTATATTTGTAAAAAGGTTGTTTTACCAATTAGAATTCACAATGAAAAAGCTTGAGACACTGGAAGAGAGAGACTCAACTCGGGCAATTCACAATGATAACCTAGGTTAATATCTAAAGAAAGTGCTTCAAACACTAGGAATACGTGAATAAAGGGCCTTAATATCTGTAACACATTGTTTCCTGACAAGGAAATCGTGTTCAAAGAACATAGAACCGAGTTGGATACTGGTTACATTTATTATTCCGGGACAATGAGTTGGCGATTTTGAAAGAAGCCTGGTTAGGCCATTAAACCGGATGTGATGACGTCACCAAGGGGGAGGGGCCACGTGGGCAGGCTTAATTGATCCCAGGTGATAATGATTTGGCAGGGACCAGCTGGGAGTGATGACGTCATCAGATTAGTTCTGGTATTTAGGGTTAGAGAATTGGGGCTCTGTTCATGGTTAGGGTTAGGATAAGGTTTTGGGCTAGGTAGGGTTCAGGCTCAGGTGTGGGCTAGGTTTAGGGTTTGGGTTAGAGGGTTAGGGACAGGGTTATGGTCACAGTGTAGTAATGTTGGCTATTCACAATGAATGAGCTTCAATCACTGGACAATTTGGTGTTAGCAACAGAATTTGTCAGACTAGGAAATATTTAGAAATGGTTCTCCACAATAAATATATTCCAATAGACTGAAATTTGAACAGCACAATTTTGTCACTGGGAAATTTGTCAAAAAGCTAGAAGCGAGTGTGCACGTTTACATTTATTTTTTCCGTCAAAAGGTTGGCGTTTTCGGAAATTTTGTAAACACTGAAACCAATTCCAAGTATCGAACATGAAATAAAAGTATGAGACACATAATAAAAATTTAGTTGGCTAGGGTTCCAAGTAATGTTTTACTGTCCTTTAAAAAGCCGGTATGACACAGGTTAAAATGAAAAGTCCATTGTCAACAAAACAGACTAGGGAATGGCAAGTGTTTAGACTCCTGAAACGTTTAGAACCCGAACATCTCTACTGAATTTTGAAATATGAGAATTTGTATCCAAAGCGCTGTGAAAGGTAGATAATTCAGTGGTAATAATTGAAAGTGAGTATTTGAAAAAAGGTTTATTACAACTGTAATTCACAATGAAAAATTGAGACACTGGAAGAAGAGGCTCAACTCGGAATCACAATGATAACCTAGGTAATATCTAAAAGGCTTAAACCTAGGAATATATTAAAGGGCCTAATATTGTAACACATTGTTTCCGACAAGGAAATCGTGTTTCAAAGACATAGAACCAGTTGGATACTGGTTCATTTATTTTTCCGGAAATGAGTTGGCGTTTTTTGAAGGGGCCTGGTTGGCCTTTAAAACGGATGTTGAGCCCCAAGGGGGGGGGGGCCAGTGGAAATTAAATTTGCCCAGGTGTTTAATGGGGGCCCGGGGGAAACCCACTGGGGTGTTTATTTCATAAAATTAAATTTGGTTTTTGGGTTTAGAAATTTGGGGGCGCATTTTAAAAGGGTTTTAGGGAAATTTTGGGGAAAAAGGGGGTGTTCGGCCTTTTTGGGGGTTTAGGTTTGGGTTTTGGGAAGGTTTTGGGAAAAGGGTTATGGTCAAAAGGTAAAAGTTTGGCTATTCCAATAAAGGGCCTTAAAAAAAAAAAAAAAAAAAAAAAAAAAAAAAAAAAAAAAAAAAAAAAAAAAAAAAAAAAAAAAAAAAAAAAAAAAAAAAAAAAAAAAAAAAAAAAAAAAAAAAAAAAAAAAAAAAAAAAAAAAAAAAAAAAAAAAAAAAATTTTTTTTTTTTTTTTTTTTTTTTTTTTTTTTTTTTTTTTTTTTTTTTTTTTTTTTTTTTTTTTTTTTTTTTTTTTTTTTTTTTTTTTTTTTTTTTTTTTTTTTTTTTTTTTTTTTTTTTCACTGGACAATTTGGGGGTGTAGCCCCCCAGAACTTACGACTCCAGACTAGGGGAAATATTTAAAAAAGGGGCTTTCCCCCAATAGGAATACATATTCCAATAAACTGAATAACCCGAACAGCACAATTTTTTTTCACTGGGAAATCTTGTTCAAACAGCTGAGAAGCGAGTGTGACACTGTTTTTCATTTATTTTTCCCGTCAAAAGGAGTTGGCGTTTTCGGGAAAAGGGTTTTTTTGAAACACAAAAACTCATTTTCCTAGACTATCGAACATATGAAAGTATTGAGAACACTATGAAATTTAAAAAAAAGTTTTGTTAGGCTAGGGTTCCAAGTAATGGGTTTTTCTGTGCCTTTAAAAACCGGTAAAAACCCTGTTAAAATGAAAAAAAATCTCATTGCTCAAAACAAAAAGACCAGGGGAATGGCAGAGTGTCTCCCAGACCCCCTTGAATAAATTTTAGAACCCAACATCTCTAAATGAATTTTTTAAATACTGAGAATTTTATCCAAAGCGCGGAAAGGTAGATAGAGTGTCAAATGGTAATAAAAAGTTTAAAGTGCTGGTATATTTTAAAAAAAAGGGTTTTTTTACCAAATTTGAATTCACAATGAAAAAGCTTGAGACCTGGAAGAGAGAGACTCCAAATCGGGAAAAATTCACAATGATAACCAGGGTTTAAAAAAAGAAAGTGCTTTAAACACTAGGGAAAACGTGAATAAAGGGCCTTAATATCTGTAACACATTGTTCCCGACAAGGGAAAACGTGTTCAAAGAACATAGAACCATTGGGTACTGGTTACATTTATTATTCCGGGGCAATGATTGGGATTTTGAAAAAGGGCCCGGTTAGGCCATTAAACCGGGTGTGAGACGTCACCAAGGGGAGGGGGGCCCCGTGGGCAGGCTTAATTGATCCCAGGGGATAATGATTTGGCAGGGACCAGCTGGGGTGGGTGACGTCATCAAAATTTAGTTTGGTATTTGGGTTTTGAGAATTGGGGCTCTGTTCATGGTTAGGGTTGGATAAGGTTTTTTGGGGTAGGTAGGGTTCAGGTCAGGTGTGGGCTAGGTTTGGGTTTGGTTAGAGGGTTAGGGAACGGGTTAGGTCACAGTTGTAGTAATGTTGGCTATCACAATGAATAGCTTCAATCACTGGACAATTTTGGTGTGTAGCACTCAGAACTTACGACTCCAGACAGGGAAATATTTAAAAGGGGCTTCCACAATAGGAATTTCATTTTATTCCAATAGACTGAATATCTGAACAACACAATTTTGTCACTGGGAAATCTTGTTCAAAAAAGCTGAGAAGCGAGTGTGACACTGTTTACATTTTTTTTTCCGTCAAAAGGAGTTGGCGTTTTCGGGAAAAGGGGTTTTGGTGAAACACTGAAAAACTCATTTTCCTAGAGCATCGAACAGTATGAAAGTATTGAGAACACTATGAAATAAAAATGTTAGTTAGGCTAGGGTTCCAAGTAATGTTTTACTGTGCCTTTAAAAAGCCGGTATGACACCCTGTTTAAAATGAAAAGTCTCATTGCTCAAAACAACAGACCAGGGGAATGGCAGAGTGTCTTAGAACTCCTGAATACGTTTTAGAACCCGAACATCTCTACTGAAATTTGAAATACTGAGAATTTGTATCCAAATCGCTTGAAAGGTAGGATAGACTGTCAAGTGGTAATAATGTTGAAAGTGCTGGTATATTTGTAAAAAAGGTTGTTTTACCAATTAGAATTCACAATGAAAAAGCTTGAGACACTGGAAGAGAGAGACTCCAACTCGGGCAATTCACAATGATAACCTAGGTTAATATTAAAGAAAGTGCTTCAAACACTAGGAATACGTGAATAAAGGGCCTTAATATCTGTAACACATTGTTTCCTGACAAGGAAATCGTGTTCAAAGAACATAGAACCGAGTTGGATACTGGTTACATTTATTATTCCGGGACAATGAGTTGGCGATTTTGAAAGAGGCCTGGTTAGGCCATTAAACCGGATGTGATGACGTCACCAAGGGGAGGGGCCACGTGGGCAGGCTTAATTGATCCCAGGTGATAATGATTTGGCTAGGGGACCAGCTGGGTGTGATGACGTCATCAAAATTAGTTCTGGTATTGGGTTAGAGAATTGGGGCCTGTTCATGGTTAGGGTTAGGATAAGGTTTTGGGCTAGGTAGGGTTCAGGCTCAGGTGTGGCTTAGGTTAGGGGTTTGGGTTAGAGGTTTAGGGACAGGTTAGGTCACAGTGTAGTAATGTTGGCTATCACAATGAATGAGCTTCAATCACTGGACAATTTGGTGTGTAGCACTCAGAACTTACGACTCCAGACTAGGAAATATTTAGAAAGTGCTTCCCACAATAGAAAAACATATTCCAATAGACTGAATATCTGAACAGCACAATTTTTGTCACTGGGAAATCTGTTCAAACAGCTGAGAAGCGAGTGGACACTGTTTACATTTATTTTTCCGTCAAAAGGAGTTGGCGTTTTCGGGAAAAGGTTTTGGTGAAACACTGAAAAACTCATTTCCTAGAGCTATCGAACAGTATAAAGTATTGAGAACACTATGAAATAAAAATGTTAGTTAGCTAGGTTCCAAGTAATGTTTTACTGTGCCTTTAAAAGCCGGTATGACACCCTGTTAAAATGAAAAGTCTCATTGCTCAAAACAACAACCAGGGGAATGGCAGAGTGTCTCTAGACTCCTGAATACGTTTTAGAACCCGAACATCTCTACTGAATTTTGAAATACTGAGAATTTGTATCCAAAGCGCTGTGAAAGGTAGATAGATGTCAAGTGGTAATAATGTGAAAGTGCTGGTATATTTGTAAAAAAGTTGTTTTACCAAATTAGAATTCACAATGAAAAACTTGAGACACTGGAAGAGAGAGACTCCAACTCGGGAAATTCACAATGATAACCTAGGTTAATATCTAAGAAAGTGCTTCAACACTAGGAATAGTGAATAAAGGGCCTTAATATCTGTAACACATTGTTTCCGACAAGGAAATCGTGTTCAAAGAACATAGAACCAGTTGGATACTGTTACATTTATTATTCCGGGACAATGAGTTGGCGATTTTGAAAGAGGCCTGGTTAGGCCATTAACCGGATGTATGACGTCACCAAGGGGAGGGGCCACGTGGGCAAGCTTAATTGATCCCAGGTGATAATGATTTGGCCAGGGGACCAGCTGGGAGTGATGACGTCATCGAGGTTAGTCTGGTATTAGGGTTAGAGAATTGGGGCAATGTTCATGGTTAGGGTTAGGATAAGGTTTTGGGCTAGGTAGGGTTCAGGCTCAGGTGTGGGCTAGGTTTAGGGTTTGGGTTAGAGGTTTTAGGGACAGGGTTAGGTCACAGTGTAGTAATGTTGGCTATTCACAATGAATGAGCTTCAATCACTGGACAATTTGGTGTGTAGCACTCAGAACTTACGACTCCAGACTAGGGAAATATTTAGAAATGTGCTTCCCACAATAGGAATACATATTCCAATAGACTGAATATCTGAACAGCACAATTTTGTCACTGGGAAATCTTGTTCAAACAGCTGAGAAGCGAGTGTGACACTGTTTACATTTATTTTTCCCGTCAAAAGGAGTTGGCGTTTTTCGGGAAAAGGTTTTGGTGAAACACCTGAAAAACTCATTTTCCTAGAGCTATCGAACAGTATGAAAGTATTGAGAACACTATGAAATAAAAATGTTAGTTAGGCTAGGGTTCCAAGTAATGTTTTACTGTGCCTTTTAAAAAGCCGGTATGACACCCTGTTAAAATGAAAAGTCTCATTGCTCAAAACAACAGACCAGGGGAATGGCAGAGTGTCTTTAGAACTCCTGGAATACGTTTTAGAACCCGAACATCTCTACTGAATTTTGAAATACTGAGAATTTGAATCCAAACGCTGTGAAAGGTAGGATAGACTGTCAAGTGGTAATAATGTTGAAAGTGCTGGTATATTTGTAAAAAAGGTTGTTTTACCAATTAGAATTCACAATGAAAAAGCTTGAGACACTGGAAGAGAGAGACTCCAACTCGGGAAATTCACAATGATAACCTAGGTTAATATCTAAGAAAGTGCTTCAAACACTAGGAATACGTGAATAAAGGGCCTTAATATCTGTAACACATTGTTTCCTGACAAGGAAATCGTGTTCAAAGAAACATAGAACCCCAATTGGTTTACTGGGTTTCATTTATTATTTCCGGGAACAATGGGTTGGCGATTTTAAAGAAGCCTGGTTTTTGGCCATTAAACCGGATGTGATGGACGTCACCAAGGGTGAGGGGCCGTGGGCAGGCTTAATTGATCCCAGGTTTATAATGATTTGGCCAGGGGACCGCGGGGATTGGGGTGACGTCATCGAGATTAGTTCTGGTTTTAGGGTTAGAGATTGGGGCTCTGTTCATGGTTAGGTTAGGATAGGTTTTGGGCTTTTGGTAGGGTTCAGGCTCAGGTGTGGGCTAGGTTTAGGTTTTGGGTTAGAGGGTTAGGGACAGGGTTGGTCACAGTGAGTAATGTTGGCTATTCACAATGAATGAGGCTTCAATCACTGGACAATTTGGTGTGTAGCACTCAGAACTTACGACTCCAGACTAGGGAAATATTTAGAAATGTGCTTCACCCCAATATGAAACATATTCCAATAGACTGAATATCTGAACAGCACAATTTTGTCCCCCTGGGAAATCTTGTTCAAAACAGCGAGAAGCGAGTGTGACACTGTTTACATTTATTTTTCCCGTCAAAAGGAGTTGGCGTTTTCGGGAAAAGGTTTTGGTGGGGAAAAACTGAAAAACTCATTTTCCCAGAGCTATCGAACAGTATGAAAGTATTGAGAACACTATGAAATAAAAATGTTAGTTAGGCTAGGGTTCCAAGTAATGTTTTACTGTGCCTTTAAAAAGCCCGTATGACACCCGTGTTAAAATGAAAAGTCTCATTGCTCAAAACAACAGACCAGGGGAATGGCAGAGTGTCTCTAGAACTCCTGGAATACGTTTTAGAACCCGAAACATCTTACTGAAAATTTTTTAAATTTCCCGAGGAATTTGTATCCAAAGCGCTGTGAAAGGTAGGATAGACTGTCAAGTGGTAATATATGTTGAAAGTGCTGGTTTTATTTGTAAAAAAGGTTGTTTTACCAAATTAGAATTCACAATGAAAAAGCTTGAGACACTGGAAGAGAGAGACTCCAACTCGGGAATTCACAATGATAACCTAGGTTTATATCAAAAAATGTGCTTCAAACACTAGGAATACGTGAATAAAGGGCCTTAATATCGTAACCCCATTGTTCCTGACAAGGAAATCGTGTTTTAAAGAACATAGAACCGAGTTGGATACTGGTTACATTTATTATTCCGGGGCAATGAGTTGGCGATTTTGAAAAGAGCCTGGTTTTGGCCATTAAACCGGATGTGATGACGTCACCAAGGGGGAGGGGCCACGTGGGCAGGCTTAATTGATCCCAGGTGATAATGATTTGGCCAGGGGACCAGCTGGGAGTGATGACGTCATCGAGATTAGTTCTGGTTTTGGGTTAGAGAATTGGGGCTTTTGTTCATGGTTTAGGGTTAGGAAAGGTTTTGGGCTAGGTAGGGTTCAGGCTCAGGTGTGGGCTAGGTTTAGGGTTTGGGTTAGGGGGTTAGGGACAGGGTTAGGTCACAGTGTAGTAATGTTGGCTATTCACAATGAATGAGCTTCAATCACTGGACAATTTGGTGTGTAGCACTCAGAACTTACGACTCCAGACTAGGGAAATATTTAGAAAGGGGCTTCCACAATAGGAATACATATTCCAATAGACTGAATATCTGAACAGCACAATTTTGTCACTGGGAAATCTTGTTCAAACAGGCTGAGAAGCGAGTGTGGACACTGTTTACATTTATTTTTCCCCTCAAAAGGAGTTGGCGTTTTCGGGAAAAAAGGTTTTGGTGAAACACTGAAAAACTCATTTTCCTAGAGCTAAATTGAACAGTATGAAAGTATTGAGAACATATGAAAAAAAATGTTAGTCAGGCTAGGGTTCCAAGTAATGTTTTACTGTGCCTTTAAAAAGCCGGTATGACACCCTGTTAAAATGAAAAGTCTCATTGCTCAAAACAACAGACCAGGGGAATGGCAGAGTGTCTCTAGAACTCCTTGGAATACGTTTTAGAACCCGAACATCTCTACTGAATTTTGAAATACTGAGAATTTGTAAACCAAAGCGCTGTGAAAGGTAGGATAGACTGTCAAGTGGTAATAATTTGAAAGTGCTGGTATATTTGTAAAAAAGGTTGTTTTACCAAATTAGAATTCACAATGAAAAAGCTTGAGACACTGGAAGAGAGAGACTCCAACTCGGAAATTCACAATGAAACCTAGGTTAATATCTAAGAAAGTGCTTCAAAACACTAGGAATACGTGAATAAAGGGCCTTAATATCTGTAACACATTGTTTCCTGGACAAGGAAATCTGTTCAAAGAAACATAGAACCAAGTTGGATACTGGTTACATTTATTATTCCAGGACAATGAGTTGGCGATTTTGAAAGAGGCCTGGTTAGGCCATTAAACCGGATGTGATGACGTCACCAAGGGGGAGGCCCACGTGGGCAGGCTTAATTGATCCAGTGATAATGATTTGGCCAGGGGACCAGCTGGAGTGATGACGTCATCGAGATTAGTTTCTGGTATTAGGGTTAGAGAATTGGGGCTCTGTTCATGTTAGGTTAGGATAACGTTTTGGGCTAGGTAGGGTTCAGGCTCAGGTGTGGGCTAGGTTTAGGGTTGGGTTAGAGGTTAGGGACAGGGTTAAGGTCACAGTGTAGTAATGTTGGCTATTCACAATGAATGAGCTTCAATCACTGGACAATTTGGTGTGTAGCACTCAGAACTTACGACTCCAGACTAGGGAAAATATTTAGAAATGTGCTTCCCACCATAGGAATACATATTCCAATAGACTGAGATATCTGAACAGCACAATTTTGTTCACTGGGAAATCTTGTTTCAAACCGCTGAGAAGCGAGTGTGACACTGTTTACATTTATTTTTCCGTCAAAAGGAGTTGGCAGTTTTCGGGAAAAGGTTTTGGTGAAACACTGAAAAACTCCATTTTCCTAGAGCTATCGAACAGTATGAAAGTATGAGAACACTATGAAATAAAAAATGTTAGTAGGCTAGGGTTCCAAGTAATGTTTTACTGTGCCTTTAAAAAGCCGTATGACACCCCTGTTAAAATGAAAAGTCTCATTGCTCAAAACAACATGACCAGGGGAATGGCAGAGTGTCTCTAGAACTCCTGGAATACGTTTTAGAACCCGAACATCTCTACTGAATTTTGAAATACTGAGAATTTGTATCCAAAGCGCTGTGAAAGGTAGGATAGACTGTCAAGTGGTAATAATGTTGAAAGTGCTGGTATATTTGTAAAAAAGGTGTGTTTTACCAAGTTAGAATTCACAATGAAAAAGCTTGAGACAACTGGAAGAGAGAGACTCCAACTCGGCAATTCACAATGATAACCTAGGTTAATATAAAGAAAGTGCTTCAAACACTAGGAATACGTGAATAAAGGGCCTTAATATGAAATAAAAATGTTAGTAGGCTAGGGTTCCAAGTAATGTTTTACTGTGCCTTTAAAAGCCGGTATGACACCCGTGTTAAAATGAAAAGTCTCATTGCTCAAAACAACAGACCAGGGGGAAAGGCCAGAGTGTCTTTAGAACCCCCTGGAATACGTTTTAGAACCCAAAATCTCTACTGAAATTTGAAATACTGAGGAATTGAATCCAAAGCGCTGTGAAGGTAGGGGTAGATGTTCAAGTGGTTAATTAATGTTGAAAGTGCTGGTTAATTTGTAAAAAAGGTTGTTTTTACCAAATTAGAATTCACAATGAAAAAGCTTGAGACACTGGAGGAGAGAAAACTCCAACTCGGGAAATTCACAATGATAACCTAGGTTAATATCTAAGAAAGTGCTTTCAAACACTAGGAATACGTGATAAAGGGCCTTAATATCTGTAACACATTGTTTCCGGACAAGGAAATCGTGTTCAAAGAACATAGAACCAGTTGGATACTGGTTACATTTATTTTTCCGGGAAATGAGTTGGCATTTTGAAAGAAGCCCGGTTAGGCCATTAAACCGGATTGTGATGACGTCACCAAGGGGAGGGCCACTGGGCAGGCTTAATTGATCCCAGTGATAATGATTTGGCCAGGGGACCAGCTGGGAGTGATAGTCATCGAGATTAGTTCTGGTATTAGGGGTTTGAGAATTTGGGGGTCTGTTCATGGTTAGGGTTAGGATAAGGTTTTTGGGGTAGGTAGGTTCAGCTCAGGTGTGGGCTAGGTTTAGGGGTTTTGGGGTTAGAGGGTTAGGGACAGGTTAGGGCACAGTGTAGTAATGTTGGCTATTCACAATGAATGAGCTTCAATCACTGGACAATTTGGTGTGTAGCACTCAGAACTTACGACTCCAGACTAGGGAAATATTTAGAAATGTGCTTCCCCCAATAGGAATACATATTCCAATAGACTGAATATCTGAACAGCACAATTTTGTCACTGGGAAATCTTGTTCAAACAGCTGAGAAGCGAGTGTGACACTGTTTACATTTATTTTTTTCCGTCAAAAGGAGTTGGCGTTTTCGGGAAAAGGTTTTGGTGAAACACTGAAAAACTCATTTTCCTAGAGCTATCGAACAGTATGAAAGTATTGAGAACACTATGAAATAAAAATGTTAGTCAGGCTAGGGTTCCAAGTAATGTTTTACTGTGCCTTTAAAAAGCCGGTATGACACCCTGTTAAAATGAAAAGTCTCATTGCTCAAAACAACAGACCAGGGGAATGGCAGAGTGTCTCTAGAACTCCTGGAATACGTTTTAGAACCCGAACATCTCTACTGAATTTTGAAATACTGAGAATTTGTATCCACAAGCGCTGTGAAAGGTAGGATAGACTGTCAAGTGGTAATAATGTTGAAAGTGCTGGTATATTTGTAAAAAAGGTTGTTTTACCAAAGTTAGAATTCACAATGAAAAAGCTTGAGACACTGGAAGAGAGAGACTCCAACTCGGGCAATTCACAATGATAACCTAGGTTAATATCAAGAAAGTGCTTCAAACACTAGGAATACGTGAATAAAGGGCCTTAATATCTGTAACACATTGTTTCCTGGACAAGGAAATCGTGTTCAAAAGAACATAGAACCGAGTTGGATACTGGTTACATTTATTATTCCGGGACAATGAGTTTGGCATTTTGAAAGAGGCCTGGTTTAGGCCATTAAACCGGATGTGATGACGTCACCAAGGGGGAGGGGCCACTGGGCAGGCTTAATTGATCCCAGGTGATAATGATTTGGCCAGGGACCAGCTGGGAGTGATGACGTCATCGAGATTAGTCTGGTATTTTGGGTTAGAGAATTGGGGCTCTGTTCATGGTTAGGGTTAGGATAAGGTTTTGGGCTAGGTAGGGTTCAGGCTCAGGTGTGGGCTAGGTTTAGGGTTTGGGTTAGAGGGTTAGGACAGGGTTAGGTCACAGTGTAGTAATGTTGGCTATTCACAATGAATGAGCTTCAATCACTGGACAATTTGGTGTGTAGCACTCAGAACTTACGACTCCAGACTAGGGAAATATTTAGAAATGTGCTTCCCACAATAGGAATACATATTCCAATAGACTGAATATCTGAACAGCACAATTTTGTCACTGGGAAATCTTGTTCAAACAGCTGAGAAGCGAGTGTGACACTGTTTACATTTATTTTCCCTGTCAAAAGGAGTTGGCGTTTTCGGGAAAAGGTTTTGGTGAAACACTGAAAAACTCATTTTCCTAGAGCTATCGAACAGTATGAAAGTATTGAGAACACTATGAAATAAAAATGTTAGTAGGCTAGGGTTCCAAGTAATGTTTTACTGTGCCTTTAAAAAGCCGGTATGACACCGTGTTAAAATGAAAAGTCTCATTGCTCAAAACAACAGACCAGGGGAATGGCAGAGTGTCTCTAGAACTCCTGAATACGTTTTAGAACCCGAACATCTCTACTGAATTTTGAATACTGAGAATTTGTATCCAAAGCGCTGTGAAAGGTAGATAGACTGTCAAGTGGTAATAATGTTGAAAGTGCTGGTATATTTGTAAAAAGGTTGTTTTACCAATTAGAATTCACAATGAAAAAGCTTGAGACACTGGAAGAGAGAGACTCCAACTCGGGCAATTCACAATGATAACCTAGGTTAATATGAAAGAAAGTGCTTCAAACACTAGGAATACGTGAATAAAGGGCCTTAATATCTGTAACACATTGTTCCTGACAAGGAAATCGGTTCAAAGAACATAGAACCGAGTTGGATACTGGTTACATTTATTATTCCGGGACAATGAGTTGGCGATTTTGAAAGAGGCCTGGTTAGGCCATTAAACCGGATGTGATGACGTCACCAAGGGGGAGGGGCCACGTGGGCAGGCTTAATTGATCCCAGGTGATAATGATTTGGCCAGGGGACCAGCTGGGTGTGATGACGTCATCAAAGTTAGTCTGGTATTTAGGGTTAGAGAATTGGGGCTCTGTTCATGGTTAGGGTTAGGATAAGGTTTTGGGCTAGGTAGGGTTCAGGCTCAGGTGTGGGCTAGGTTTAGGGTTTGGGTTAGAGGGTTAGGGACAGGTTAGGTCACAGTGTAGTAATGTTGGCTATTCACAATGAATGAGCTTCAATCACTGGACAATTTGGTGTGTAGCACTCAGAACTTACGACTCCAGACTAGGAAATATTTAGAAATGTGCTTCCCACAATAGAAATACATATTCCAATAGACTGAATATCTGAACAGCACAAATTTTGTCACTGGGAAATCTTGTTCAAACAGCTGAGAAGCGAGTGTGACACTGTTTACATTTATTTTTCCCGTCAAAAGGAGTTGGCGTTTTCGGGAAAGGTTTTGGTGAAACACTGAAAAACTCATTTTCCTAGAGCTATCGAACAGTATGAAAGTATTGAGAACACTATGAAATAAAAATGTTAGTTAGGCTAGGGTTCCAAGTAATGTTTTACTGTGCCTTTAAAAAGCCGGTATGACACCATGTTAAAATGAAAAGTCTCATTGCTCAAAACAACAGACCAGGGAATGGCAGAGTGTCTCTAGAACTCCTTGAATACGTTTTAGAACCCGAACATTCTCTACTGAATTTTGAAATACTGAGAATTTGTATCCAAAGCGCTGTGAAAGGTAGGATAGAGTGTCAAGTGGTAATAATGTTGAAAGTGCTGGTATATTTGTAAAAAAGGTTGTTTTACCAAATTAGAATTCACAATGAAAAAGCTTGAGACACTGGAAGAGAGAGACTCCAACTCGGGCAATTCACAATGATAACCTAGGTTAATATCTAAGAAAGTGCTTCAAACACTAGGAATACGTGAATAAAGGGCCTTAATATCTGTAACACATTGTTCCTGACAAGGAAATCGTGTTCAAAGAACATAGAACCGAGTTGGATACTGGTTACATTTATTATTCCGGACAATGAGTTGGCGATTTTGAAAGAGGCCTGGTTAGGCCATTAATCCGGATGTGATGACGTCACCAAGGGGGAGGGGCCACGTGGGCAAGCTTAATTGATCCCAGGTGATAATGATTTGCCAGGGACCAGCTGGGGGTGATGACGTCATCGAGATTAGTACTGGTATTAGGGTTAAAAGAATTGGGGCAATGTTCATGGTTAGGGTTAGGATAAGGTTTTGGGCTAGGTAGGGTTCAGGCTCAGGTGTGGGCTAGGTTTAGGGTTTGGGTTAGAGGTTTAGGGACAGGGTTAGGTCACAGTGTAGTAATGGGTTTGGCTATTCACAATGAATGAGCTTCAATCACTGGACAATTTGGTGTGTAGCACTCAGAACTTACGACTCCAGACTAGGGAAATATTTAGAAATGTGCTTCCCACAATAGGAATACATATTCCAATAGACTGAATATCTGAACAGCACAATTTTGTCACTGGGAATCTTTTTCAAAACAGCTGAGAAGCGAGTGTGACACTGTTTACATTTATTTTTCCCTGTCAAAAGGAGTTGGCGTTTTCCGGAAAAGGTTTTGGTGAAACACTGAAAAACTCATTTTCCTAGAGCTATCGAACAGTATGAAAGTTTGAGATAAACTATGAATAAAAATGTTAGTAGGCTAGGGTTCCAAGTAATGTTTTACTGTGCCTTTAAAAAGCCGGTATGACACCCGTGTTAAAATGAAAAGTCTCATGCTCAAAACAACAGACCAGGGGAATGGCAGAGTGTCTTAGACTCCTGGAATACGTTTTAGAACCCGAACATCTCTACTGAATTTGAAATACTGAGAATTTGTATCCAAAGCGCTGTGAAAGGTAGGATAGACTGTCAAGTGGTAATAATGTTGAAAGTGCTGGTATATTTGTAAAAAAGGTTGTTTTAAACCAAATTAGAATTCACAATGAAAAAGCTTGAGACACTGGAAGAGAGAGACTCCAACTCGGGCAATTCACAATGATAACCTAGGTTAATATCTAAGAATGTGCTTCAAACACTAGGAATACGTGAATAAAGGGCCTTAATATCTGTAACACATTGTTTCCGACAAGGAAATCGTGTTCAAAGAACATAGAACCGAGTTGGATACTGGTTACATTTATTATTCCGGGACAATGAGTTGGCGATTTTGAAAGAGGCCTGGTTAGGCCATTAAACCGGATGTGATGACGTCACCAAGGGGGAGGGGCCACGTGGGCAGCTTAATTGATCCCAGGTGATAATGATTTGGCCAAGGGACCAGCTGGGAGTACCAGCTGGGAGTGATGACGTCATCGAGATTAGTTCTGTATTAGGGTTAGAGAATTGGGGCTCTGTTCATGGTTAGGGTTAGGATAAGGTTTTGGGCTAGGTAGGGTTCAGGCTCAGGTGTGGGCTAGGTTTAGGGTTTGGGTTAGAGGGTTAGGGACAGGTTAGGTCACAGTGTAGTAATGTTGGCTATTCACAATGAATGAGCTTCAATCACTGGACAATTTGGTGTGTAGCACTCAGAACTTCGACTCCAGACTAGGAAATATTTAGAAATGTGCTTCCCACAATAGGAATACATATTCCAATAGACTGAGTATCTGAACAGCACAATTTTGTCACTGGGAAATCTTGTTCAACAGCTGAGAAGCGAGTGTGACACTGTTTACATTTATTTTTCCCGTCAAAAGGAGTTGGCGTTTTCGGGAAAAGGTTTTGGTGAACACTGAAAAACTCATTTTCTAGAGCTATCGAACAGTATGAAAGTATTGAGAACACTATGAAATAAAAATTTAGTAGGCTAGGGTTCCAAGTAATGTTTTATGTGCCTTTAAAAAGCCGGTATGACACCCGTGTTAAAATGAAAAGTCTCATTGCTCAAAACAACAGACCAGGGGAATGGCAGAGTGTCTCTAGAACTCTGGAATACGTTTTAGAACCGAACATCTCTACTGAATTTTGAAATACTGAGAATTTGATCCAAAGCGCTGTGAAAGGTAGGATAGACTGTCAAGTGTAATAATGTTGAAAGTGCTGTTATTTGTAAAAAAGGTTGTTTTACAAATTAGAATTCACAATGAAAAACTTGAGACACTGGAAGAGAGAGACTCCAACTCGGGAAATTCACAATGATAACCTAGGTTAATATAAGAAAGTGCTTCAAACACTAGTATACGTGAATAAAGGGCCTTAATATCTGTACACATTGTTTCCTGACAAGGAATCTGTTCAAAGAACATAGAACCGATTGGATACTGGTTACATTTATTATTCCGGGACAATGAGTTGGATTTTGAAAGAAGCCTGGTTAGGCCATTAAACGGATGTGATGACGTCACCAGGGGAGGGGCCAGTGGGCAGCTTAATTGATCCCAGTGATAATGATTTGGCAGGGACCAGCTGGGTGATGACGTCATCAATTAGTCTGGTATTGGGTTAGAGAATTGGGGCTCTGTTCATGGTTAGGGTTAGGATAAGGTTTTGGGCTGGTAGGGTTCAGGCTCAGGTGTGGGCTAGGTTTAGGTTTGGGTTAGAGGGTTAGGGACAGGGTTAGGTCACAGTGTAGTAATGTTGGCTATTCACAATGAATGAGCTTCAATCACTGGACATTTGGTGTGTAGCACTCAGAACTTACGACTCCAGACTAGGGAAATATTTAGAAATGTGCTTCCCACAATAGGAATACATATTCCAATAGACTGAATATCTGAACAGCACAATTTTGTCACTGGGAAATCTTGTTCAAACAGCTGAGAAGCGAGTGTGACACTGTTTAAAATTTATTTTTCCTGTCAAAAGGAGTTGGCGTTTTCGGGAAAAGGTTTTGGTGAAACACTGAAAAACTCATTTTCCTAGAGCTATCGAACAGTATGAAAGTATTTAGAACACTATGAAATAAAAATGTTAGTTAGGCTAGGGTTCCAAGTAATGTTTTACTGTGCCTTTAAAAAGCCGGTATGACACCGTGTTAAAATGAAAAGTCTCATTGCTCAAAACAACAGACCAGGGGAATGGCAGAGTGTCTCTAGAACTCCTGGAATACGTTTTAGAACCCGAACATCTCTACTGAATTTTGAAATACTGAGAATTTGTATCCAAAGCGCTGTGAAAGGTAGGATAGACTGTCAAGTGGTAATAATGTTGAAAGTGCTGGTATATTTGTAAAAAAGGTTGTTTTACCAAATTAGAATTCACAATGAAAAAGCTTGAGACACTGGAAGAGAGAGACTCCAACTCGGGCAATTCACAATGATAACCTAGGTTAATATCTAAGAAAGTGCTTCAAACACTAGGAATACGTGAATAAAGGGCCTTAATATCTGTAACACATTGTTTCCTGACAAGGAAATCGTGTTCAAAGAACATAGAACCGAGTTGGATACTGGTTACATTTATTATTCCGGGACAATGAGTTGGCGATTTTGAAAGAAGCCTGGTTAGGCCATTAAACCGGATGTGATGACGTCACCAAGGGGGAGGGGCCACGTGGGCAGGCTTAATTGATCCCAGGTGATAATGATTTGGCCAGGGGACCAGCTGGGAGTGATGACGTCATCGAGATTAGTTCTGGTATTAGGGTTAGAGAATTGGGGCTCTGTTCATGGTTAGGGTTAGGATAAGGTTTTGGGCTAGGTAGGGTTCAGGCTCAGGTGTGGGCTAGGTTTAGGGTTTGGGTTAGAGGGTTAGGGACAGGGTTACGGTCACAGTGTAGTAATGTTGGCTATTCACAATGAATGAGCTTCAATCACTGGACAATTTGGTGTGTAGCACTCAGAACTTACGACTCCAGACTAGGGAAATATTTAGAAATGTGCTTCCACAATAGGAATACATATTCCAATAGACTGAATATCTGAACAGCACAATTTTGTCACTGGGAAATCTTGTTCAAACAGCTGAGAAGCGAGTGTGACACTGTTTACATTTATTTTTCCCGTCAAAAGGATGTGGCGTTTTCGGGAAAAGGTTTTGGTGAAACACTGAAAAACTCATTTTCCTAGAGCTATCGAACAGTATGAAAGTATTGAGAACACTATGAAATAAAAATGTTAGTTAGGCTAGGGTTCCAAGTAATGTTTTACTGTGCCTTTAAAAAGCCGTATGACACCCGTGTTAAAATGAAAAGTCTCATTGCTCAAAACAACAGACCAGGGGAATGGCAGAGTGTCTCTAGAACTCCTGGAATACGTTTTAGAACCCGAACATCTCTACTGAATTTTGAAATACTGAGAATTTGTATCCAAAGCGCTGTGAAAGGTAGGATAGACTGTCAAGTGGTAATAATGTTGAAAGTGCTGGTATATTTGTAAAAAAGGTTGTTTTACCAATTAGAATTCACAATGAAAAAGCTTGAGACACTGGAAGAGAGAGACTCCACTCGGGAAATTCACAATGATAACCTAGGTTAATATCTAAGAAAGTGCTTCAAACACTAGGAATACGTGAATAAAGGGCCTTAATATCTGTAACACATTGTTTCCTGACAAGGAAATCGTGTTCAAAGAACATAGAACCGAGTTGGATACTGGTTACATTTATTATTCCGGGACAATGAGTTGGGATTTTGAAAGAAGCCTGGTTAGGCCATTAAACCGGATGTGATGACGTCACCAAGGGGGAGGGGCCACGTGGGCAGGCTTAATTGATCCCCGGTGATAATGATTTGGCCAGGGGACCAGCTGGGAGTGATGACGTCATCGAGATTAGTTCTGGTATTGGGTTAGAGAATTGGGGCTCTGTTCATGGTTAGGGTTAGGATAAGGTTTTGGGCTAGGTAGGGTTCAGGCTCAGGTGGGTAGGTTTAGGGTTTGGGTTTAAGAGGTTAGGGACAGGATTAGGCTCCAGTGTAGTAATGTTGGCTATTCACAATGAAACTTCATCACTGACAATTGGTGTGTAATCAGAAACTTACGACTCCAGACTAGGGAAATATTTAGAAATGATGCTTACACAATAGAAACAATTTCATAGACTGAAATCTTCTGAAACAGCACAATTTTGTCACTGGAAATCTTTGTTAAACCGCTAGAAGCGAGTGGACACTGTTTACATTTGTTTTTCGTAAAAGAAGTTGGCTTTTCGGGAAAGGTTTGAGTGAAACACTGAAAAACTCATTTTCCTAGAGCTATCGAAGCTAGGATAAAGTATGAGAACACTATGAAATAAAAAATTTAGCAGTGGTTCAAGTAATGTTTACTGTGCCTTAAAAAAGCGGGAAGACACCTGTCTTAAAATGAAAAGTTCATTGCTCAAAACAACAGACCAGGAATGGCAAGTGCTTAGAACTCCTTGAAATACGTTTGTGAACCCGACATCTCTACTGAATTGATAATACTGGAAATTTGTATCAACGCTGTGAAAGAGGTAGTTGTCCAAGTGGTAAAATAATGAAAAGGCGGTATATTGAAAAAGGTTGTTACTCCAAATGGAAATCACAATGAAAACCTAGGAGATATCTGAAGAAGGACTCCAACTCGGCAATACGTGAATAAAGCCGTAATATCTGAAGAAATTGTTCAAACTAGGAATATGAGTTAAAGAATCTAGTAACCATTGTACTGGACATAATGTTTCCGGGGAAAAAGAGTGGTTTGGAAAGAACCCGGTTAGCATTTAATCCGGAATGTGATGACGTCGAAAGAGGCTGTGGCCATTGGGCAGGTAATTGATCCAGGGTGATAATGATTGGCCAGGGACCAGCTTAAGTTTATCCCGGATAATTATTTGGAAGGGTCAGGAATGGGGATCGTCATCAGGTTAGGTAGGATAGGTTTGGATAGGGGGTTCAGGTTAGGTTTGGCTAGGTTTGGTTTAGGTAGGTTCAGGCTCAGGGATGGGCTAGGTTAGGTTGGTAAGTTGGGCAGTTCAAGCAAGTGTAGTAATGGCTATTAGTATGTAGCACTCAGAATCACGACAATTTGGACTAGGAATATTTAAAAAACGAGACTAGCAAAATGAAAATATTCCCAATAACTGAATATCTGAAACCAAATTATTCTCACGAAATTTTGTTCATGAAACTGAGAAGCGATGAGAACATGTTACAATTTTTCCTAGAGTTGTGTTTTCGCAAAAGGTTTTGGTGAATTAAAAATTTTCCTAGACTATCGAACAGTATGAAAGTATTCAAAAATGAAATAAAGTTAGTTAGACTGGTTTCAAGTAAAAATTTTTTTAGCCTATTCCAATAGTTTAACCTGTGCCTTAAAAAACCGGTATTGCCAAAGAAAGGGGAAAGGCAGAGTTGCTCAAACAACCGACAGGAGAAGGCTCTAGCTCCTGAATTTTAAACCGAAATTTACCAAAGGGGAAAAGGGAAAAGATCAAAGTGGAATAGGTGAAATGCTGTGTATATGTAAAAAGGTGTTTTTAAAAAATTGTAATTCCCCAAAAAAAATTAACACTGGAAAAGAGACCACTGGGAATCACATAACCTGGTTTAAAATTTTAAGAAATGGTTAAACCTAAAAAGTGTTAAAACCTGAATACTGAAAAAGCCTAAAGGGAAACCTTTTCAAAGAAACATAAACGAATGGGAAAGGTTATTTTTTTGGAATTTTTAAATTTTTTTAAAAATTGGGGTTTTTGAAAAAGCCGGTTAGGACTACCAGGGGAGGCCCCCGGGGAGGGCCTAATTGATCCCGGTATAATGATTTGGCCAGGGGGCCAGCTGGGGTGATGACGTCATCGAGGTTAGTTCTGTATTAGGGTTAGAGAATTGGGGCTCTGTTCATGGTAGGGTTAGGATAAGGTTTTGGGCTAGGTAGGGTTCAGGCTCAGGTGTGGGCTAGGTTTAGGGTTTGGGTTAGAGGGTTAGGGACAGGTTTACGTCACAGTGTAGTAATGTTGGCTATTCACAATGAATGAGCTTCAATCACTGGACAATTTGGTGTGTAGCACTCAGAACTTACGACTCCAGACTAGGGAAATATTTAGAAATGTGCTTCACACAAAGAATACATATTCCAATAGACTGAATATCTGAACAGCACATTTTGTCACTGGGAAATCTTGTTTCAAACAGCTGAGAAGCGAGTGTGACACTGTTTACATTTATTTTTCCCGTCAAAAGGAGTTGGCGTTTTCGGGAAAAGGTTTTTGGTGAAACACTGAAAAACTCATTTTTCCTAGAGCTATCGAACAGTATGAAAGTATTGAGAACACTATGAAATAAAAATGTTAGTTAGGCTAGGGTTCCAAGTAATGTTTTACTGTGCCTTTAAAAAGCCGGTATGACACCGTGTTAAAATGAAAAGTCTCATTGCTCAAAACAACAGACCAGGGGAATGGCAGAGTGTCTCTAGAACTCCTGGAATACGTTTTAGAACCCGAACCATCTCTACTGAATTTTGAAATACTGAGAATTTGTATCCAAAGCGCTGTGAAAGTAGATAGACTGTCAAGTGTAATAATGTTGAAAGTGCTGGTATATTTGTAAAAAAAGGTTGTTTTACCAAATTAGAATTCACAATGAAAAAGCTTGAGACACTGGAAAAAGAGAGACTCCAACTCGGGAATTCACAATGATAACCTAGGTTAATATCTAAGAAAGTGCTTCAAACACTAGAATACGTGAATAAAGGGGCCTGAATATCTGTAACACATTGTTTTCCCGACAAGGAAATCGTGTTCAAAGAAACATAGAACCGATTGGATACTGGTTACATTTATTATTCCGGGGCAATGAGTTGCGATTTTGAAAGAAGCCTGGTTAGGCCATTAAACCGGATGTGATGAACGTCCCCCAAGGGGGGGGGCCACGTGGGCAGGCTTAATTGAAACCCAGTGATTAATGATTTGGCCAGGGACCAGCTGGGGGGGGATGAAGTCATCGAGATTTGTTCTGGTATTAGGTTAGAGAATTTGGGGCTTTTGTTCATGGGTTTGGGTTAGGATAAGGTTTTGGGCTAGGTAGGGTTCAGGCTCAGGTGTGGGCTAGGTTTAGGGTTTGGGTTAGAGGGGTTTGGGACAGGGTTACGGTCACAGTGTAGTAATTTGGCTTTCACAATGAATGAAACTTCAATCACGGACAATTTGGTGTGTAGCACTCAGAACTTACGACTCCAGACTAGAAATATTTAGAAATGTGCTTCCCCACAAAGGAATACATATTCCAATAGACTGAATATCTGAACAGCACAATTTTGTCACTGGGAAATCTTGTTCAAACAGCTGAGAAGCGAGTGTGACACTGTTTTTCATTTATTTTTCCCGTCAAAAGGAGTTGGCGTTTTCGGGAAAAGGTTTTGGTGAAACACTGAAAAACTACATTTTCCTAGAGCTATCGAACAGTATGAAAGTATTGAGAACACTATGAAATAAAAATGTTAAAGTTAGGCAAGGGTTCCAAGTAATTTTTTTACGTCCCTTTTAAAAAAACCCGGGTTTTGACACCTGTGTTAAAATGAAAAGTCTCTTTTCCCCAAAACAACAGCCCCGGGGAATGGCAGAGTGTCTCTAAACTCCGGGAATACGTTTTAAAAAACCCCGAACACCCTCTACTAAAATTTTGAAAAAACTGAAAAATTTGTACCCCAAAGCGCTGTGAAAGGTGGATAAAACTGTCAAGTGGTAAAAAATTTTTGAAAGTGTTTGGTAATATTTAAAAAAAAAGGTTGTTTTCCCAAATTGAATTCCCCAATGAAAAAGCTTAAAGACACTGGAAGAGAGAGACTTAAACTGGGGCAATTCAAAAAAGATAACCAGGGTTAAATCTAAAAAAGTGCTTCAAACACTAGGAATACGTGAAAAAAGGGGCCTTAATATCAAAAAACACATTGTTTCCTGACAAGGAATTCGTTTCAAAGAACATAAACCGAGTTGGTACGGGTTTTACATTTTTTATTTTCCCGGGGCAAAGAGTTGGCAATTTTTGAAAGAAGCCCCCGGGTTTGGGGCCCTTAAAAACCCGGGTGTGAAAGACCCTCACCAAGGGGGAAAGGGGGCCCCGTGGGGAGGGGTTAATTGATCCCAGTGAAAAGATTTGGCCCGGGGGGCCAGCTGGGAGTGATGACTCATCGGGTTAGTTCTAGTATTAGGGTTAGAGAAAAATTTGGGGGTCTGTTCATGGTTAGGGTTAAAGGGTAAGGTTTTGGGGTAGGGAGGGTTTTAGGCTCAGGTGTGGGCTAGGGTTTTTGGGGTTTTGGGGTTTGAGGGTTTGGGACAGGTTTTCGGCACAGTGTAAGGGAATGTTTTCCCATTCACAAAGAATGAGCTTCAATCACTGGACAATTTGGTTTTGTAAAACACTCAGAAAATTACGACTCCCAAATAGGGAAATAATTTTGAAATGTGCTTCACCCCAAAAGGAATACATTTCCAATAGACTGAATATCTGAACAGCACAATTTTGTCACTGGGAAATCTTGTTCAAAAAAGCTGAGAAGCGAGGTGACCCCGTTTACATTTAAATTTTTTCCCGGGGCAAAAGGAGTTGGCGTTTTCCCCGGGGAAAAAGGGTTTTTGGGGAAACACTGAAAAACTCATTTTCCTAGAGCTAAACGAAAAAGTATGAAAGTATTGAGAACACTATGAAATAAAAAGTTAGTTAGGCTAGGGTTTTCCCAAATAATGTTTTAAAATGTGGGCCCTTTAAAAAACCGTGTGACACCTGTGTTAAAAAAGAAAAGTCTCATTGCTCAAAACAACAGACCAGGGGAAAGGCAGAGTGTCCCCTAAACTCCTGGAAACGTTTTTTTGAACCCGAACAT
>JAULJE010000186.1:0-30566 GCA_030846915.1 Cnephaeus nilssonii
TGAAATACGAGAATTTGTATCCAAAGCGCTGTGAAAGGGGATATTTTTTAAAAAGGGGGTTTTAATAATTTTGAAAGTGTGGTATATTTGTAAAAAAGGTTTTTTTAAACCCAAAATTAGAATTCACAATGAAAAGCTTGAAAACACGGGGAAGAAGAGACCCCAAACTCGGGAAATTCACAATGATAACCTAGGTTAAATCAAGAAAGTGCTTCAAACACTGGAATACGGGGAAAAAAGGGGGCCTTTAAATATCTGTAACACTTTTTTTCCTGAAAAGGGAAAATTGTGTTAAAAAGAACTAGAACCAGTTGGATACTGGTTACATTTATTTTTCCCGGGACAAGGGTTTTGGCTTTTTGAAAAAAGGCCTGGTTAGGCCATTAAACCGGTTTTAAATGACGTCCCCAAGGGGGAGGGGCCACGTGGGCAGGCTTAATTGACCCCAGGTGATAAGGTTTTGGCCAGGGGACCAGCTGGGAGTGATGACGTCATCGAGATTAGTTCTGGTATTAGGGTTAGAGAATTGGGGCTCTGTTCATGGTTAGGGTTAGGATAAGGTTTTTGCGCTAGGTAGGGTTCAGGCTCAGGTGTGGGCTAGGTTTGGGTTTGGGTTAGAGGGTTAGGGACAGGGTTTCGTCACAGTGTAGTAATGTTGGCTATTCACAATGAATGAGCTTCAATCACTGGACAATTTTGGTGTGTAGCAACTCAGAACTTACGACTCCAGACTAGGGAAATATTTAGAAACTGTGCTTCACACAATAGGAATACATATTCCAATAGACTGAATATCTGAACAGCACAATTTTGTCACTGGGAAATCTTGTTCAAACAGCTGAGAAGCGAGTGTGACACTGTTTACATTTATTTTTCCCGTCAAAAGGAGTTGGCGTTTTCGGGAAAAGGTTTTGGTGAAACACTGAAAAACTCATTTTCCTAGAGCTATCGAACAGTATGAAAGTATTGAGAACACTATGAAATAAAAATGTTAGTTAGGCTAGGTTCCAAGTAATGTTTTACTGTGCCTTTAAAAGCCGGTATGACACCCGGTTAAAATGAAAAGTCTCATTGCTCAAAACAACAGACCAGGGGAATGGCAGAGTGTCTCTAGAACTCCTGGAATACGTTTTAGAACCCGAACATCTCTACTGAATTTTGAAATACTGAGAATTTGTATCCAAAGCGCTGTGAAAGGTGGATAGACTGTCAAGTGGGAATAATTTGAAAGTGCTGGTATATTTTTTAAAAAAGGTTGTTTTAAACCAAATTAGAATTCACAATGAAAAGCTTGAGACACTGGAAGAGAGAGACTCCAACTCGGAATTCACAATGATAACCTAGGTTAATATCTAAGAAAGTGCTTCAAACACTAGGAATAAATGAATAAAAGGGCCTTAATATCTGTAACAATTTTTCCTGACAAAAAACGTGTTCAAAGAACATAGAACCAGTTGGGAAAGGGTTTCTTTATTATTCCGGGGCAATGAGTTTGGGGATTTTGAAAGAAACCCGGTTGGCCATTAAACGGATGTGATGATCACCAAGGGGAGGGGGCCCCGTGGGCAGGTTTAAATTTATCCAGGGGATAAAATTTGGGCCCGGGGGCCAGCTGGGAGTGATGATCTTTAGATTATTCTGGTATTAGGGTTAAGAATTGGGGCTCTTTTCATGGGTTTGGGTTGGATAAGGTTTTGGCTAGGGAGGGGTTCAGGCTCAGGGTGGGTAGGTTTGGTTTGGGGGTTTAAGGTTTGGGGCAGGGGTTTGTACGTTTGTAATTTGGCTATTCACAATGAATAGCTTCAATCACTGGAAATTTGGGGGTGTAGCACTAGAACTTACGACTCCGACAGGAAATATTTGAAATGTGTTCAACAATAGGAATACTATTCCAAAAGACTGAATTTTAAAACACTTTTTTTCACTGGGGAAAATTTTTCAAACAGCTAGAACAGTGTACACGTTTACATTTATTTTTCCCCCTCAAAAGGATTGGCGTTTGGGAAAAGGTTTTGGGGAAACACTGAAAAACCCTTTTTCCAAAGTATGAAACAGTATGAAAGTATTGAGAACACTATGAAAAAAAAAATGTTAGTTAGGCTAGGGTCCCAAATAATGTTTTCTGTGCCTTTAAAAAAACCGGTATGACACCCGGTTAAAATGAAAATCTCATTGTCAAAACAACAAAAAGGGGGAAAAGGCAAGTGTCCCCCTAGAACTCTGGGAATCGTTTTAAACCCCAACACTCTACAAAATTTTAAAAATGAAATTTGTATCCCAAAAAGCTGTGGGAAATGGATAACTTCAAAATGGTAAAAATTTGAAAGTGCTGGTATATTTGTAAAAAAAAGGGTTGTTTACCAAATTAGAATTACAATGAAAAAAGCTTGAGACTACTGGAAGATGGGACTCCACTCGGGAATTCACATGATAACCTAGGTTAATATCTAAGAAAGTGCTTCAAACACTAGGAATAGGCAATAAAGGCCTTAATATCTGTAAAATTTGGTTCCTGACAGGAAACGTGTTCAAAGAACATGAACCGAGTGAACTGTTACATTTTATTCGACATGATTGCATTTTGAAAAGCGTAGCCATTAACGGATGTGATGACTCACCAGGAGGCACTGAGGCTTATTGATCCAGTGATAAGATTCCAGGACCAGCTGATGATGACTCATCGAGATAGTTTGGTATTAGGGTTAGAAATTGGGCTGTCTGTTAGGTTAGGAAAGTTGGCTAGGAGGTCGCCGGTGTGCAGTTTGTTTGGGTAGTTAGAGGGTTCGTCACAGTGTAAATTGGCTATTCACAAGAATGACTCAACACTGGACAATTTGGGTGAGCACCGACTTACGACCCGACAGGAAATATTTAAAAGCTTCACACAATAGGAATATATTCATAGACAATATCTAACAGCACATTTTTACTGAAATCTTGTTCAAACGCAAAGCGAGTGTGACCTTACATTATTTCCCGTCAAAAGAGTGGCGTTCGGGAAAAGGTTTTGTGAAACACTAAAAACCATTTCCTAGACTATCGAATAGAGTATGAAACACTAGAAATAAAATGTAGTTGCAGTTCAATAATTTTACGTGCCTTAAAGCCGTTACACCCGTTAAATAAAATCCATTGCTCAAAACACAGACCGGAGGCAGTGTCTCTAAACTCCTGATACTTAGAACCCGACATCTACGAATTGATACTGAAATTGTCCAAGCCTTAGTTTTGGTATTAGGGTTAGAGAATTGGGGCTGCTGTTCATGGTTAGGTTAGGATAAGGTTTTGGGGCTAGGTAGGGTTCAGGCTCAGGTGTGGGCTAGGTTTCGGGTTTGGGTTAGACGGTTAGGGACAGGTTACTGTCACAGTGTAGTAATGTTGGCTATTCACAATGAATGAGCTTCAATCACTGGACAATTTGGTGTGTAGCACTCAGAACTTACGACTCCAGACTAGGGAAATATTTAGAAACTGCTTCACACAATAGGAATACATATTCGATTAGACTGAATATCTGAACAGCACAATTTTGTCACTGGGAAATCTTGTTCAAACAGCTGAGAAGCGAGTGTGACACTGTTTACATTTATTTTTCCCGTCAAAAAGAGTTGGCGTTTTCGGGAAAAGGTTTTGGTGAAACACTGAAAAACTCATTTTCCTAGAGCTATCGAACAGTATGAAAGTATTGAGAAACACTATGAAATAAAAATGTTAGTTAGGCTAGGGTTCCAAGTAATGTTTTACTGTGCCTTTAAAAAGCCGGTATGACACCCGTGTTAAAATGAAAAGTCTCATTGCTCAAAACAACAGACCAGGGGAATGGCAGAGTGTCTCTAGAACTCCTGGAATACGTTTTAGAACCCTAACATCTCTACTGAATTTTGAAATACTGAGAATTTGTATCCAAAGCGCTGTGAAAGTTGGATAGACTGTCAAGTGGTAATAATGTTGAAAGTGCTGGTATATTTGTAAAAAAGGTTGTTTTACCAAATTAGAATTCACAATGAAAAAGCTTGAGACACTGGAAGAGAGAGACTCCATCTCGGGAAATTCACAATGATAACCTAGGTTAATATCTAAGAAAGTGCTTCAAACACTAGGAATACGTGAATAAAGGGCCTTAATATCTGTAACACATTGTTTCCTGACAAGGAAATCGTGTTCAAAGAACATAGAACCGAGTTGGATACTGGTTACATTTATTATTCCTGGACAATGAGTTGGCTATTTTGAAAGAAGCCTGGTTAGGCCATTAAACCGGATGTGATGACGTCACCAAAGGGGAGGGGCCACGTGGGCAAGGCTTAATTGATCCCAGGTGATAATGATTTGGCCAGGGGACCAGCTGGGAGTGATGACGTCATCGAGATTAGTTCTGGTATTAGGGTTAGAGAATTGGGGCTCTGTTCATGGTTAGGGTTAGGATAAGGTTTTGCGCTAGGTAGGGTTCAGGCTCAGGTGTGGGCTAGGTTTGGGTTTGGGTTAGAGGGTTAGGGACAGGGTTACGTCACAGTGTAGTAATGTTGGCTATTCACAATGAATGAGCTTCAATCACTGGACAATTTGGTGTGTAGCACTCAGAACTTACGACTCCAGACTAGGGAAATATTTAGAAATGTGCTTCACACAATAGGAATACATATTCCAATAGACTGAATATCTGAACAGCACAATTTTGTCACTGGGAAATCTTGTTCAAACAGCTGAGAAGCAGGTGACACGTTACATTTATTTTTCCCTCAAAAGGAGTTGCGTTTTCGGAAAAGTTTTGGTGAACATGAAAATCATTTTCCTAAGCTATGACAGTATGAAAGTATTGAAACACTATGAATAAAAATGTTGTTAGGGTAGGTTCCAGAAAGTTTACGTGCCTTTAAAAAGCGGTAGACACCGTGTAAAATGAACCATTGCTCAAAACAAGACAGGGGAATGCAGAGTGTCTCTGATCCTGAATACGTTTTAGAACCCGAATCTCTACTGAATTTGAAAACAGAATTTGTTCCAACGCTGTGAAGGTGGTAAATGTCAAGTGGTATAAAGTTGAAAGTGCGGTATATTTAAAAAGTTTTTTTAAAAAATTAGATCACAAAAAAAAAAAAAAAAAAAAAAAAAAAAAAAAAAAAAAAAAAAAAAAAAAAAAAAAAAAAAAAAAAAAAAAAAAAAAAAAAAAAAAAAAAAAAAAAAAAAAAAAAAAAAAAAAAAAAAAAAAAAAAAAAAAAAAAAAACACAATGAATGAGCTTCAATCACTGGGCAATTGGTGTGTGCACTCAGAACTTAACCCAGACTAGGGAAAAAAATTTTGAAATGTGCTTCAACAATAGGGAAAACTATTCCAAAGACTGAATTCTGAACAACAATTTTCAGGGAAATCTTTTTCAAACCGAGAAGGAGTGTGACACTGTTTTTCATTTATTTTTTCGTAGCTTAGTTTTGACACAAGAAATAAATTTGTTAGGCTTGGGCAGTAATTTATGTGCCTTTAAAACGTGTAAACGGTTAAAAGAAACTTAAAAAAATCAGGTCCAGAGTGTCGGCCTAAAGTTTGAGCTCCAGCTACGAAAGTTAACTCAAAACTACGGAATTGAATCTAATGTTAAAGGCTTGAAGTTGAAGATTCAGTGTTAAATAAGCTGCAAATTAAAAGGTTTAAACCAATGGTTAAAATGAGTGAATCTAAAAGGTTCATACCGAATACATGAAAAGCTGAGACTAAGAAGTCCACCGGAAAAATGAACCAGGTTAATACTAGAAAGTGTCACCTAGGATGTGAAGGGCCTAACAACAATTGTCCACAGGAGTCAGAACATGAACCGGAGGTTGGTCATATCGGGAATGATGCATTGAAAAGCCGTAGCTAAACGATTGTAGTCACAGGGAGGGCACGTGGGCGCTATGTCCCAGGTTAGTTTGCAGGCAGGGAGTGTACGTCACGGATATGTTGAATGGCTTTAGTGAACTTGAATAACTGATATGTTTTTACAATAGTTCAATGAAAAAGTTGAAATGAGAGACTCAAGGTAGAGATTAATTACTAAATATGAGGCAATTACTTTCTGAAAAACATTCGGGCCGGAAACAATCGCCTCGGGTGCAGCCAGGACCCGGCGGCATGCCGTAGGCCCCCGGGAGGCCCAGGCACGAATGTTTGGCCGGCCTGAGTTGATCTCAATCGGATATGACCCTGAGTAGGCTAGTGCAGCTGTGCATGTTGGAGTGGGGGTCAATTTGCATGTTCTCTATTAAAGGTAGAGGCTTCCAATAGGAATACATATTCATAACTATTCGAACAGCACATTTTGTCATGGAATCTGTTCAACAGCGGAAGCAGTGGACCTGTTTACTTTATTTCCGTCAAAGAGTGGCTTCGAAAAGGTTTGTAAACACAAACTCATTTTCCAGAGCATAACGAGAAAGTATTGAGACATATGAAATAAAAATGTAGTAGCTAGGGTCCAAGTAATGTTTTAGTGCCTAAAACGGTATACCCCGGTTAAATGAATCCATGCTCAAAACAGAGGAATGGCAGAGTGTCTTAAACCCGGAACGTTTTAGACCAAATCTCTACAATTGAAATACGAAATTTGATCAAAGCGCGTGAAAGTGGATAATGTCATGTATATGTTGAAGTGTATTTTGTAAAAAGGTGTTTTACAAATAGAATTCACAATGAAAAGCTTGAGACACTGGAAGGAGACTCCCTCGGGAAATTCAAATGTAACTAGTAATATCTAAGAAAGTGCTCAAACACTAGGAAACGTGAATAAAGGCCTTATACTGTAACACATTTTTCTGACAAGAATCGTGTTAAAGAACATAGACGATGATACTGTTACATTTATTATCCGACAATGAGGCGATTTGAAAGAGCCTGTTAGGCATTAAAGATGTGATGACGTCACCAGGAGGGGCAGTGGCAGGCTTATTGTCCGGGATAAGATTGGCCGGACCAGCTGGAGTAGATCATCGAATTATTCTGTTTAGGTTAGAGATTGGCTTGTCATGTGGTTAGGTAAGTTTTGGCAGTAGGTTCAGGCTCGTGTGCTAGGTTGGTTTGGTTAAGGTTGGACAGGTTACGGTCACAGTTAGTAATGTGCTATTCACAATGAATGACTTCAATCACTGACAATTGGTGTGTAGCCTCAGAACTTACATCCAGACTAGGGAATATTTAAAAGTGCTTCCAATAGAAACATATCATAGACTGATATCGAAACACAATTTCTGAAATCTGTTCAAACAGGAGAAGATGTGACACTGTTATTTATTTCCGTCAAAGGAGTTGGCGTTTCGGAAAAGTTTGGTGAAACACTGAAAACTATTTTCTAGACATCGAACAGAAAGTATTGAGACCTATGAAATAAATGTATTAGGTAGGTTCCAATATGTTTTACTGTGCTTTAAAAAGCGTAGCACCGTTAAATAAACTCATGCTCAAAAACACAGGAGGCAGAGTGTCTCTAGAATCCTGAACGTTTAAACCCGAAATCTCTATGAATTTTAATACTAGAATTTGTATCCAAAGCGCTGAAGTGGATACTGTAGTGTAATAAGTGAAAGGCTGATATTGTAAAAAGGTGTTTTACAAATTAGAATTCCAATGAAAAGCTGAACACTGAAAGAGAGTCCACTCGGAAATTCACAATGAAACCTAGTTATATCTAAGAAATGCTTCAAACATAGGAATACTGATAAAGGCCTTAATATGAACACATTTTTCCTGACAGGAAATCGTGTCAAGAACAAGACCAGTTGATACTGTTCATTTATATTCGGAAATGATGCATTTTGAAAGTTAGCCATAACGGATGATAGTCACAAGGGGGAGGACTGGGCAGCTAATTGATCAGTGAAATGATTTGGCAGGACAGTGAGGATGAGTCATCGATAGTTCTGGTATTAGGGTTAAGAATTGGGCTTGTCATGGTAGGGTAGGATAAGGTTGGAGTAGTCGGCTCTGTGGTAGTTGTTGGGTAGGGTTAGGAAGGTTGACAGTGTGAATTGGCTATTCAAATGAAGAGCTTCAATCCTGGAAATTTGTTGTAGACTCAACTACGACTCAATAGGGAAATATTTAGAAATCTCCACAATAGAAACAATCAATAATAATACTGACAGCACAATTTTGTCACTGGGAATTTGTCAACAGCTGAACGAGTGTACACTGTTTACATATTTCGTCAAAGTTGGGTTTTGGAAGGTTTGTGAACCTGAAACTCATTCAGACATCGAAGTATGAAATATGAGACACTAGATAAAAATGTATGCTAGGGTTCCAATATGTTTTACTGTGCCTTTAAAGCTATACACCCGGTTAAAATAATCTCATTGCTCAAACAACAACCGGGGAATGGCAGAGTGTCTCTAGAACTCCTGGAATAGTTAGACCACATCCTACGAATTGAATACTGGAATTGACCAAGCGCTTGAAGTGATAACTGCAAGTGGTAATATTGAAGCTGGATATTAAAAAAGTTTTTTACCAATTAGAATTCACATGAAAAGCTGAGACACTGGAAGAAGAGACTCAACTCGTCACATGTAACCTAGTTAATCTAAAAGTGCTCAAATGGATATGAATAAAGGCCTAATATCTTAACAATTGTTCCTGACAAGAATCGTGTTCAAGACATGAACGGTGTACTGGTACATTTTTTCGGGACAATGAGTGCGATTGAAAGCGTTAGGCCATTAAACGATGTATCACAAGGGGGAGGGCCACGTGAGGCTTATTGATCATGATAATATTTGCAGGACCACTGGATGATATCATCGAGATTAGTTGTATTAGTAGAGATTGGGGCTTGTCTGGTTAGGGTTAGGATAAGGTTTTGCAGTAGTTAGGTCAGGTGGGCTGGTTGGTTTGGGTAGAGTGGCAGGTGTACAGTGATAATGTTGGCTTCACAATGATAGCTCAATCACTGGACAATTTGTGTGTAGCACTCAAATAACTCAGACTGAATTTAGAAATGTCTACACAAAGAATCATATTCATAATGATCTAACACATTTGTACTGAATCTTGTTCAAACAGCTGAGAGTGGACAGTTTACATTTATTTTCGTCAAAGGAGTGGCGTTTTCGAAAAGTTTGGTGAACACTAAACTCATTTTCTAACTATGACATAAATATGGAACACATGAATAAATGTTATTAGGGGTTCAAGTATGTTACTGTGCCTTAAACCGTTGACACGTGTTAAAATAAATTCTTGTCAACACGACAGGAATGGCAGTGTCTCTACCTGGAATCTTTTAGAACCCGAACTCTCTACAATTTTGATATAGAATTGTATCCAAACGCTGTGAAAGTGGATATGTAAGGGTAAAATTGAAAGGGGTATTTGTAAAAAAGGTGTTTTACCAAATTAGATCACAGGCTTGAACACTGGAAGAGAGACTCCAACTCGGAAATTCACAATGATAACTAGGTTAATATCTAGAAGTTAACACTAGGAATACGTATAAAGGCTTAATACTGACACTTGTTCTGAAGAAATCGTGTTCAAAGAACATAGAACCCGAGTTGGATACTGTTACATTTATTATTCCAGACAATGAGTTGGCGATTTTGAAAGAGGCCTGGTTAGGCCATTAAACCGATGTGATGACGTCACCAAGGGGGAGGGGCCACGTGGGCAGGCTTAATTGATCCCAGGTGATAATGATTTGGCCAGGGTACCAGCTGGGAGTGATGACGTCATCGAGATTAGTTCTGGTATTAGGGTTAGAGAATTGGGGCTCTGTTCATGGTTAGGGTTAGGATAAGGTTTTGGGCTAGGTAGGGTTCAGGCTCAGGTGTGGGCTAGGTTTAGGGTTTGGTGGTTAGAGGGTTAGGGACAGGGTTACGGTCACAGTGTAGTAATGTTGGCTATTCAAATGAATGAGCTTCAATCACTGGAACAATTTGGTGTGTAGCACTCAGAACTTACGACTCCAGACTAGGGAAATATTTAGAAATGTGCTTCACACAATAGGAATACATATTCCAATAGACTGAATATCTGAACAGCACAATTTTTGTCACTGGGAAATCTTGTTCAAACAGCTGAGAAGCGAGTGTGACACTGTTGACATTTAGGGAAATCTTGTTCAAACAGCTGAGAAGCAAGTGTGACACTGTTTACATTTATTTTTCCCGTCAAAAGGAGTTGGCGTTTTCGGGAAAAGGTTTGGTGAAACACTGAAAACTCATTTTCCTAGAGCTATCGAACAGTATGAAAGTATTGAGAACACTATGAAAATAAAAATGTTAGTCAGGCTAGGGTTCCAAGAAATGTTTTACTGTGCCTTTAAAAAGCCGGTAGACACCTGTGTTAAAATGAAAAGCCTCATTGCTCAAAACAACAGAACCAGGGGAATGGCAGAGTGTCTCTAGAACTCCTGGAATACGTTTTAGAAAACCCCAATATCTCTACTGAATTTTTGAAATACTGAGAAATTTTTATCCAAAGCGCTGTGAAAGGTAGGGTAGACTGTCAAGTGGTAATAATTTGAAAGTGCGGGTATATTTGTAAAAAAGTTTGTTTTACCAAATTAGAATTCACAATGAAAAGCTTGAGACACTGGAAGAAGAGAGTCCAACTCGTGCAATTCACAATGATAACCTAGGTTAATATCTAAGAAAGTGCTTCAAACACTAGGAATACCTGAATAAAGGGCCTTAATATCTGTAACACATTGTTTCCTGACATGGAAATCGTGTTTCAAAGAACATAGAACCCAGTTGGATACTGGTTACATTTTTATTCCGGGACAATGAGTTGGGGATTTGAAAGGGCCTGGTTAGGCCATTAAACCGGATGTGATGACGTCACCAAGGGGGAGGGGCCACGTGGGCAGGCTTAATTGATCCCAGGTGATAATGATTTGGCCAGGGGACCAGCTGGGAGTGATGACATCATCGAGATTATTCGGTATTAGGGGTTTGAGAATTGGGGCTCTGTTCATGGTTAGGGGGTTTGGGTAAGGTTTTGGGCTATGTAGGTTCAGGCTCAGGTGTGGGTTAGGTTTTTGGGTTTGGGTTAGAGGGTTAGGGACCAGTTAAGGCAAGGTAGTTAATATTGGCTATTCACAATGAAAAGCTTCAATCCCCCGAAATTTGGTGTTAGCACTCAAAATACACCCAGACTAGGGAAAATTTAGAATGTCTTCACACAATAGGAATACAATTCCCAAAAACTGAATATCTGAACAGCACATTTTGTCACTGGGAAATCTGTTCAAACAGCTAGAAGCGAGTGTGACACTGTTTAATTTTTTTTCCCGTCAAAAGGAGTTGGCGTTTTCGGGAAAAGGTTTTGGTGAAACACGAAAAACTCATTTTCCTAAGCTACGAACAGTAATGAAAGTATTGAGAACCTATGAAATAAAAATGTTAGTCAGGCTAGGGTTCCAAGTAATGTTTTACTGTGCCTTTAAAAAAGCCGGTATGACACCCGTGTTAAAATGAAAAGTCTCATTGCTCAAACAACAAACCCAGGGGAATGGCAGAGTGTCTCTAGAACTCCTCCCTGGAATACGTTTTAAACCCGAACATCTCTACTGAATTTTGAAATATGAGAATTTGTATTCAAAGCGCTGTGAAAGGTAGGATAGACTGTCAAGTGGTAATAATGTTGAAAGTGCTGGTATATTTGTAAAAAAGGTTGTTTTACCAAATTAGAATTCACAATGAAAACGCTTGAGACACTGGAAGAGAGAGACTCCAACTCGGGCAGTTCACAATGATAACCTAGGTTAATATCTAAGAAAGTGCTTCAAACACTAGGAATACGTGAATAAAGGGCCTAATATCTGTAACAATTGTTTTCTGACAAGGAAATCGTGTTCAAAGAACATAGAACCGAGTTGGATACTGGTTACATTTATTATTCCGGACAATGAGTGGCGATTTTGAAAGAGGCCTGGTTAGGCCAGTAAACCGGATGTGATGACGTCACCAAGGCGGAGGGGCCACGTGGGCAGGCTTAATTGATCCCAGGTGATAATGATTTGGCCAGGGGACCAGCTGGGAGTGATGACGTCATCGAGATTATTTCTGGTATTAGGGTTAGAGAATTGGTGCTCTGTTCATGGTTAGGGTTAGGATAAGGTTTTGGGCTAGGTAGGGTTCAGGCTCTGGGGGTGGGCTAGGTTGTAGGGTTTTGGGTTAGAGGGTTAGGGACAAGGTTACGGTCACAGTGTAGTAATGTTGGCTAATTCACAATGAATGAGTTTCAATCACTGGACAATTTGGTGTGTAACACTCAGAACTTACGACTCCAGACTAGGGAAATATTTAGAAATGTGCTTCACACAATAGGAATACATATTCCAATAGACTGAGTATCTGAACAGCACAATTTTGTCACTGGGAAATCTTGTTCAAACAGCTGAGAACCGAGTGTGACACTGTTTACATTTATTTTTTCCCGCCAAAAGGAGTTTTGGGGTTTTTGGGAAAAGGGTTTTTGGTGAAACACTGAAAAACTCATTTTCCTAGAGCTATCGAACAGTATGAAAGTACTGAGAACACTATGAAATAAAAATGTTAGTTAGGCTAGGGTTCCAAGTAATGTTTTACTGTGCCTTTAAAAAGCCGGTATGACACCCGTGTTAAAATGAAAAGTCTCATTGCTCAAAACAACAGACCAGGGGAATGGCAGAGTGTCTCTAGAACTCCTGGAATACGTTTTAGAACCCGAACATCTCTACTGAATTTGGAAATACTGAGAATTTGTATCCAAAGCGCTGTGAAAGGTAGGATAGACTGTCAAGTGGTAATAATGTTGAAAGTGCTGGTATATTTGTAAAAAAGGTTGTTTTACCAAATTAGAATTCACAATGAAAAAGCTTGAGACACTGGAAGAGAGAGACTCCAACTCGGAAATTCACAATGATAAACCTAGGTTAATATCTAAGAAAGTGCTTCAAACACTAGGAATATGTGAATAAAGGGCCTTAATATCTGTAACACATTGTTTCCTGACAAGGAAATCGTGTTCAAGAACATAGAACCGAGTTGGATACTGGTTACATTTATTATTCCGGACAATGAGTGGGCGATTTTGAAAGAAGCCTGGTTAGGCCATTAAACGGATGTGATGATATCACCAAGGGGGAGGGGCCACGTGGGCAGGCTTAATTGATCACAGGTGATAATGATTTGGCCAGGGACCAGCTGGGAGTGATGATGTCATCGAGATTAGTTCTGGTATTAGGTTTAAGAATTGGGGCTCTGTTCATGGTTAGGGTTAGGATAAGGTTTTGCGCTAGGTAGGGTTTCAGGCTCAGGTGTGGGCTAGGTTTAGGGTTTGGGTTAGAGGGTTAGGGACAGGGGTTCGGTCACAGTGTAGTAATGTTGGCTATTCACAATGAATGAGCTTCAATCACTGGATAATTTGGTGTGTAGCACTCAGAACTTACGACTCCAGACTAGGAAATAATTAGAAATGTGCTTCACACAATAGGAATACATATTCCTAATAGACTGAATATCTGAACAGCACAATTTTGTCACTGGAAATCTTGTTCAAACAGCTGAGAAGCAAGTGTGACACTGTTTACATTTATTTTTCCCGTCAAAAGGAGTTGGCGTTTTCGGGAAAAGGTTTTGGTGAAACACTGAAAAACTCATTTTCCTAGAGCTATAGAACAGTATGAAAGTATTGAGAACACTATGAAAATAAAAATGTTAGTTAGGCTAGGGTTCCAAGTAATGTTTTACTGTGCCTTAAAAAGCCGGTATGACACCCGTGTTAAAATGAAATCTCATTGCTCAAAACAACAGAGCAGGGGAATGGCAGAGTGTCTCTAGAACTCCTGGAATACGTTTTAGAACCCGAACATCTCTACTGAATTTTGAAATACTGGAATTTGTATCCAAGCGCTGTGGAAAGCTGGATAAACTGTCAAGTGGTAATAATGTTGAAAGTGCTGGTATATTGTAAAAAAGTTGTTTTACCAAATTAGAATTCACAATGAAAAAGCTTGAGACACTGGGAAAAGAGAGAACTCCATCTCGGGAAATTCACATGATAACCTAGGTTAATATCTAAGGGAAAATGCTTCAAACCTAGGAATACGTGAATAAAGGGCCTTAATATCTGTAACACATTTTTTCCTGACAAGGAAATCGTGTTTTAAAGAACATAGAACCGAGTTGGATACTGGTTACATTTATTATTCCTGGACATTTAAATTGGGGGATTTTGAAAGAAGCCTGGTTAGGCCATAAACCGGATGTGATGACGTCACCAAGGGGGGGGGGCCACGTGGGCAGGCTTTAAATTTATTCCAGGGGATAATGATTTGGCCAGGGGACCAGCTGGGGTGATGAGTCATCGAGATTAGTTTTTGGTATTAGGGTTAGAGAATTGGGGGTCTGTTCATGGTTAGGGTTTAGGATAAGGTTTTGCGCTAGGTAGGGTTCAGGCTCAGGTGTGGGCTAGGTTTCGGGTTTGGGTTAGAGGGTTAGGGACAGGGTTACGGTCACAGTGTAGTAATTTGGCTATTCACAATGAATGAGCTTCAATCACTGGAAACTTTGGTGTGTAGAACTCAGAACTTACGACTCCAGACTAGGGAAATATTTAGAAATGTGCTTCACACAATAGGAATACATATTCCAATAGACTGAATATCTGAACAGCACAATTTTGTCACTGGGAAATCTTGTTCAAACAGCTGAGAAGCGAGTGTGACACTGTTTACATTTATTTTTCCCGTCAAAAGGAGTTGGCGTTTTCGGGAAAAGGTTTTGGTGAAACACTGAAAAACTCATTTTCCTAGAGCGATCGAACAGTATGAAAGTATTGAGAACACTATGAAATAAAAATGTTAGTTAGGCTAGGGTTCCAAGTAATGTTTTACTGTGCCTTTAGAAAGCCGGTATGACACCCGGTTAAAATGAAAAGTCTCATTGCTCAAAACAACAACCAGGGAATGGCAGAGTGTCTCTAGAACTCCTGGAATACGTTTTAGAACCCGAACATCTCTACTGAATTTTGAAATACTGAGAATTTGTATCCAAAGCGCTTTGAAATGTAGGATAGACTGTCAAGTGGTAATAATGTTGAAAGTGCTGGTATATTTGTAAAAAAGGTTGTTTTACCAAATTAGAATTCACAATGAAAAAGCTTGAGATACTGGAAGAGAGAGACTCCAACTCGGGAAATTCACAATGATAACCTAGGTTAATATCTAAGAAAGTGCTTCAAACACTAGGAATATGTGAATAAAGGGCCTTAATATCTGTAACACATTGTTTCCTGACAAGGAAATCGTGTTCAAAGAACATAGAACCGAGTTGGATACTGGTTACATTTATTATTCCGGGACAATGAGTTGGCGATTTTGAAAGAAGCCTGGTTAGGCCATTAAACCGGATGTGATGAATCACCAAGGGGGAGGGGCCACGTGGGCAGGCTTAATTGATCCCAGGTGATAATGATTTGGCCAGGGGACCAGCTGGGAGTGATGAGTCATCGAGATTAGTTCTGGTATTAGGTTTAGAGAATTGGGGCTCTGTTCATGGTTAGGGTTAGGATAAGGTTTTGCGCTAGGTAGGGTTCAGGCTCAGGTGTGGGCTAGGGTTAGGGTTTGGGTTAGAGGGTTAGGGACAGGGTTACGGTCACAGTGTAGTAATGTTGGCTATTCACAATGAATGAGCTTCAATCACTGGACAATTTGGTGTGTAGCACTCAGAACTTACGACTCCAGATTAGGGAAATATTTAGAAATGTGCTTCACACAATAGGAATACATATTCCTATAGACTGAATATCTGAACAGCACAATTTTGTCACTGGAAATCTTGTTCAAACAGCTGAGAAGCGAGAGTGACACTGTTTACATTTATTTTTCTCGTCAAAAGGAGTTGGCGTTTTCGGGACAAGGTTTTGGTGAAACACTGAAAAACTCATTTTCCTAGAGCTATAGAACAGTATGAAAGTATTGAGAACACTATGGAAATAAAAATGTTAGTTAGGCTAGGGTTCCAAGTAATGTTTTACTGTGCCTTTAAAAAGCCGGTATGACACCCGTGTTAAAATGAAATTCTCATTGCTCAAAACAACAGAGCAGGGGAATGGCAGAGTGTCTCTAGTATTCCTGGAATACGTTTTAGAACCCGAACATCTCTACTGAATTTTGAAATACTGAGAATTTGTATCCAAAGCGCTGTGAAAGCTGGATAAACTGTCAAGTGGTAATAATGTTGAAAGTGCTGGTATATTTGTAAAAAAGTTTGTTTTACCAAATTAGAATTCACAATGAAAAAGCTTGAGACACTGGAAGAGAAGGACTCCAACTCGGGAAATTCACAATGATAACCTAGGTTAATATCTAAGAAAGTGCTTCAAACACTAGGAATACGTGAATAAAGGGCCTTAATATCTGTAACACATTGTTTCCTGACAAGGAAATCGTGTTCAAAGAACATAGACCCGAGTTGGATACTAGTTACATTTATTATTCCACGACAATGAGTTGGCGATTTTGAAAGAAGGCCTGGTTAGGCCATTAAACGGATGTGATTGACGTCACCAAGGGGGAGGGGCCACGTGGGCAGGCTTATTGATCCCAGGTGATAATGATTTGGCCAGGGGACCAGCTGGGAGTGATGACGTCATCGAGATTAGTTCTGGTATTAGGGTTAGAGAATTGGGGCTCTGTTCATGGTTAGGGTTAGGATAAGGTTTTGGGCTAGGTAGGGTTCAGGCTCAGGTGTGGGCTAGGTTTAGGGTTTGGGTTAGAGGGTTAGGGAACAGGGTTACGGTCACAGTGTAGTAATGTTGGCTATTCACAATGAATGAGCTTCAATCACTGGACAATTTGGTGTGTAGCACTCAGAACTTACGACTCCAGACTAGGGAAATATTTAGAAATGTGCTTCACACAATAGGAATACATATTCCAATAGACTGAATATCTGAACAGCACAATTTTGTCACTGGGAAATCTTGTTCAAACAGCTGAGAAGCGAGTTTGACACTGTTACATTTATTTTTCCCGTCAAAAGGAGTTGGCGTTTTCGGAAAAGGTTTTGGTGAAACACTGAAAAACTCATTTTCCTAGAGCTATCGAACAGTATGAAAGTATTGAGAACACTATGAAATAAAAATGTTAGTAGGCTAGGGTTCCAAGTAATGTTTTACTGTGCCTTTAAAAAGCCGGTATGACACCCGTGTTAAAATGAAAAGTCTCATTGCTCAAAACAACAGACCAGGGGAATGGCAGAGTGTCTCTAGAACTCCTGGAATACGTTTTAGAACCCGAACATCTCTACTGAATTTTGAAATACTGAGAATTTGTATCCAAAGCGCTGTGAAAGGTAGGATAGACTGTCAAGTGGTAATAATGTTGAAAGTGCTGGTATATTTGTAAAAAAGGTTGTTTTACCAAATTAGAATTCACAATGAAAAAGCTTGAGACACTGGAAGAGAGAGACTCCAACTGGGAAATTCACAATGATAACCTAGGTTAATATCTAAGAAAGTGCTTCAAACACTAGGAATACGTGAATAAAGGGCCTTAATATCTGTAACACATTGTTTCCTGACAAGGAAATCGTGTTCAAAGAACATAGAACCGAGTTGGATACTGGTTTACATTTATTATTCCGGGACAATGAGTTGGCGATTTTGAAAGAAGCCTGGTTAGGCCATTAAAGGGATGTGATGACGTCACCAAGGGGGAGGGGCCACGTGGGCAGGCTTAATTGATCCCTGGTGATAATGATTTGGCCAGGGGACCAGCTGGGAGTGATGACGTCATCGAGATTAGTTCTGGTATTAGGGTTAGAGAATTGGGGCTCTGTTCATGGTTAGGGTTAGGATAAGGTTTTTGGGCTAGGTAGGGTTCAGGCTCAGGTGTGGGCTAGGTTTAGGGTTTGGGTTAGAGGGTTAGGGACAGGGTTACGGTCACAGTGTAGTAATGTTGGCTATTCACAATGAATGAGCTTCAATCACTGGACAATTTGGTGTGTAGCACTCAGAACTTACGACTCCAGACTAGGGAAATATTTAGAAATGTGCTTCACACAATAGGAATACATATTCCAATAGACTGAATATCTGAACAGCACAATTTTGTCACTGGGAAATCTTGTTCAAACAGCTGAGAAGCGAGTGTGACACTGTTTACATTTATTTTTCCCTTCAAAAGGAGTTGGCGTTTTCGGGAAAAGGTTTTGGTGAAACACTGAAAAACGCATTTTCCTAGAGCTATCGAACAGTATGAAAGTATTGAGAACACTATGAAATAAAAATGTTAGTCAGCCAGTGTTCCAAGTAATGTTTTACTGTGCCTTTAAAAAGCCGGTATGACACCCAGTGTTAAAATGAAAAGTCTCATTGCTCAAAACAACAGACCAGGGGAATGGCAGAGTGTCTCTAGAACTCCTGGAATACGTTTTAGAACCCGAACATCTCTACTGAATTTTGAAATACTGAGAATTTGTATCCAAAGCGCTGTGAAAGTGTAGGATAGACGTCAAGTGGTAATAATGTTGAAAGTGCTGGTATATTTGTAAAAAAGGTTGTTTTACCAAATTAGAATTCACAATGAAAAAGCTTGAGACACTGGAAGAGAGAGACTCCAGCTCGGGAAATTCACAATGATAACCTAGGTTAATATCTAAGAAAGTGCTTCAAACACTAGGAATACGTGAATAAAGGGCCTTAATATCTGTAACACATTGTTTACTGACAAGGAAATCGTGTTCAAAGAACATAGAACCGAGTTGGATACTGGTTACATTTATTATTCCGGGACAATGAGTTGGCGATTTTGAAAGAAGCCTGGTTAGGCCACTAAACCGGATGTGATGATGTCACCAAGGGGTAGGGGCCACGTGGGCAGGCTTAATTGATCCCTGGTGATAATGATTTGGCCAGGGGACCACTGGGAGTGATGACGTCATCGAGATTAGTTCTGGTATTAGGGTTAGAGAATTGGGGCTCTGTTCATGTTAGGGTTAGGATAAGGTTTTGGGCTAGGTAGGCTTCAGGCTCAGGTTGTGGGGCTAACGGGTTTGGGTTAGAGGGTTAGGGACAGGGTTACGGTCACAGTGTAGTAATGTTGGCTATTCACAATGAATGAGCTTCAATCACTGGACAATTTGGTGTGTAGCACTCAGAACTTACGAGTCCAGACTAGGGAAATATTTAGAAACTAGTAGCCCGTTTGCACGAAGATTCGTGCAATAGACCTTCATTCACCTGGCTGCCTGCACCAGTTTTCTGCCGGCAACAGGGACCCAGGCCTTGGCTGTGGCCACCGCCTTCTGCCATTTTCAGGGTCGGGGCTTGGCCCCGGGCGGTGGCCTTGGGCTCAGCGGCACCCAACATCCTTGCTAAGGATCGCAGGAGCCGACCCCCAGTGGTTTCCTGCGATCCCTGCAGGCTGCCCACTGGTGCCCAAGGACGGGAAAGCCTCCGCCCCAGGCTTTCCTGGCCTTGGGCTCGCTGCACCCAGAGTCCCTGCTACCTATCACAGGAGCCGACCCCCAGTGTTTTCCTGTGATCAGTGCAGGCTCCCCGCTGGTGCCCAAGGCCCGGAAAGCCTCAGCCCCTGGGACCCCCAGGAGCGATGGGAGGGGCGGGATGGGCACGGCCAATCCCCCCCAGGTGGCCAATCAACCCGGAACCCCTGGGAGGGGCGGGAGGGGCCGGGCCACGCCCCCCTGGTGGCCCATCGCCCCCAGGACCCCTGGGAGGGGCGGGAGGGGCCAGCCACGCCCCCTCAGGTGTCTGATCGACACCCGGGACCCCCAGGAGGGGCGGGAGGTGCCCGGCCACGACCCCCAAAGTGGCCGGTCGACCCCCCGGACCCACGGGAGGGGCGGGAGGGGCCGGGCCACGCCCCCCGGGGTGCCGATCGCCCCAGGCACCCCCGGGAGTGGCTGAATGGGCCCGGCTACGCCCCCCCCGGGGTGCCGATGGGCCCGGACACGCCCCCCGGGGTGCCGATCGCCCCAGGCACCCCCGGGAGCGGCAGCATGGGCCCGGCCACGCCCCCCGGGGTGCCGATGGCCCCAGGCACCCCCGGGAACAGCCGCATGGGCCCGGCCACTGGGCACCGCCATCTTGATCTTCTCAATGGCGGATATGCCACCCTGAGTCCCGCCCCCAGCCTCCTGCAGGCCCAATCGTGGGCATAGCGGAGGTGCGGTCAATTTGCATGTTTCTCTATTATAAGGTAAGATGTGCTTCACACAATAGGAATACATATTCCAATAGACTGAATATCTGAACAGCACAATTTTGTCACTGGGAAATCTTGTTCAAACAGCTGAGAAGCGAGTGTGACACTGTTTACATTTATTTTTCCCGTCAAAAGGAGTTGGCGTTATCAGGAAAAGGTTTTGGTGGAACACTGAAAAACTCATTTTCTTAGAGCTATCGAACAGTATGAAAGTATTGAGAACACTATGAAATAAAAATGTTAGTCAGGCTAGGGTTCCAAGTAATGTTTTACTGTGCCTTTAAAAAGCCGGTATGACACCCGTGTTAAAATGAAAAGTCTCATTGCTCAAAACAACAGACCAGGGGAATGGCAGAGTGTCTCTAGAACTCCTGGAATACGTTTTAGAACCCGAACATCTCTACTGAATTTTGAAATACTGAGAATTTGTATCCAAAGCGCTGTGAAAGGTAGGATAGACTGTCAAGTGGTAATAATGTTGAAAGTGCTGGTATATTTGTAAAAAAGGTTGTTTTACCAAATTAGAATTCACAATGAAAAAGCTTGAGACACTGGAAGAGAGAGACTCCAGCTCGGGAAATTCACAATGATAACCTAGGTTAATATCTAAGAAAGTGCTTCAAACACTAGGAATACGTGAATAAAGGGCCTTAATATCTGTAACACATTGTTTCCTGACAAGGAAATTGTGTTCAAAGAACATAGAACCGAGTTGGATACTGGTTACATTTATTATTCCGGGACAATGAGTTGGCGATTTTGAAAGAAGCCTGGTTAGGCCATTAAAGGGATGTGATGACGTCACCAAGGGGGAGGGGCCACGTGGGCAGGCTTAATTGATCCCAGGTGATAATGATTTGGCCAGGGGACCAGCTAGGAGTGATGTCGTCATTGAGATTAGTTCTGGTATTAGGCTTAGAGATTTGGGGCTCTGTTCATGGTTAGGGTTAGGATAAGGTTTTGGGCTAGGTAGGGTTCAGGCTCAGGTGTGGGCTAGGTTTAGGGTTTGGGTTAGAGGGTTAGGGACAGGGTTACGGTCACAGTGTAGTAATGTTGGCTATTCACAATGAATGAGCTTCAATCACTGGACAATTTGGTGTGTAGCACTCAGAACTTACGACTCCAGACTAGGGGAATATTTAGTAATGAGCTTCAAACAATAGGAACACATATTCCAATAGACTGAATATCTGAACAGCACAATTTTGTCACTGGGAAATCTTGTTCAAACAGCTGAGAAGCGAGTGTGACACTGTTTACATTTATTTTTCCCGACAAAAGGAGTTGGCGTTTTCAGGAAAAGGTTTTGGTGAAACACTGAAAAACTCATTTTCCTAGAGCTATCGAACAGTATGAAAGTATTGAGAACACTATGAAATAAAAATGTTAGTTAGGCTATGGTTCCAAGTAATGTTTTACTGTGCCTTTAAAAAGCCGATATGACACCCTTGTTAACATGAAAAGTCTCATTGCTCAAAACAACAGACCAGGGGAATGGCAGAGTGTCTCTAGAACTCCTGGAATACGTTTTAGAACCCGAACATCTCTACTGAATTTTGAAATACTGAGAATATGTATCCAAAGCGCTGTGAAAGGTAGGATAGACTCTCAAGTGGTAATAATGTTGAAAGTGCTGGTATATTTGTAAAAAATGTTGTTTTACCAAATTAGAATTCACAATGAAAAAGCTTGAGACACTGGAAGAGAGAGAGTCCAACTCGGGCAATTCACAATGATAACCTAGGTTAATATCTAAGAAAGTGCTTCAAACACTAGGAATACGTGAATAAAGGGCCTTAATATCTGTAACACATTGTTTCCAGACAAGGAAATCGTGTTCAAAGAACACAGAACCGAGTTGGATACTGGTTACATTTATTCTTCCGGACAATGAGTTGGCGATTTTGAAAGAAGCCTGGTTAGGCCATTAAACAGGATGTGATGACGTCACCAAGGGGAGGGGCCACGTGGGCAGGCTTAATTGATCCCAGGTGATAATGATTTGGCCAGGGGACCAGCTGGGAGTGATGACGTCATCGAGATTAGTTCTGGTATTAGGGTTAGAGGAATTGGGGCTCTGTTCATGGTTAGGGTTAGGATAAGGTTTTGGGCTAGGTAGGGTTCAGGCTCAGGTGTGGGCTAGGTTTATGGTTTGGGTTAGAGGGTTAGGGACAGGGTTACGGTCAACAGTGTAGTAATGTTGGCTATTCACAATGAATGAGCTTCAATCACTGGACAATTTGGTGTGTAGCACTCAGAACTTACGACTCCAGACTAGGGAAATATTTAGAAACTTGCTTCACACAATAGGAATACATATTCCAATAGACTGAATATCTGAACAGCACAAATTTGTCACTGGGAAATCTTGTTCAAACAGCTGAGAAGCGAGTGTAAACACTGTTTACATTTATTTTTCCCGTCAAAAGGAGTTGGCGTTTTCGGGAAAAGGTTTTGGTGAAACACTGAAAAACTCATTTTCCTAGAGCTATCGAACAGTATGAAAGTATTGAGAACACTATGAAATAAAAATGTTAGTTAGGCTAGGGTTCCAAGTAATGTTTTACTGTGCCTTTAAAAAGCCGGTATGACACCCGTGTTAAAATGAAAAGTCTCATTGCTCAAAACAACAGACCAGGGGAATGGCAGAGTGTCTCTAGAACTCCTGGAATACTTTTAGAACCCGAACATCTCTACTGAATTTTGAAATACTGAGAATATGTATCCAAAGCGCTGTGAAAGGTAGGATAGACTGTCAAGTGGTAATAATGTTGAAAGTGCTGGTATATTTGTAAAAAAGGTTGTTTTACCAAATTAGAATTCACAATGAAAAAGCTTGAGACACTGGAAGAGAGAGACTCCAACTCGGGCAATTCACAATGATAACCTAGGTTAATATCTAAGAAAGTGCTTCAAACACTAGGAATACGTGAATAAAGGGCTTTAATATCTTTAACACATTGTTTCCTGACAAGGAAATCGTGTTCAAAGAACATAGAACCGAGTTGGATACTGGTTACATTTATTATTCCGGGACAATGAGTTGGCGATTTTGAAAGAAGCCTGGTTAGGCCATTAAACAGGATGTGATGACGTCACCAAGGGGGAGGGGCCACGTGGGCAGGCTTAATTGATCCCAGGTGATAATGATTTGGCCAGGGGACCAGCTGGGAGTGATGACGTCATCGAGATTAGTTCTGGTATTAGGGTTAGAGAATTGGGGCTCTGTTCATGGTTAGGGTTAGGATAAGGTTTTGGGCTAGGTAGGGTTCAGGCTCAGGTGTGGGCTAGGTTTATGGTTTGGGATAGAGGGTTAGGGACAGGGTTACGGTCATAGTGTAGTAATGTTGGCTATTCACAATGAATGAGCTTCAATCACTGGACAATTTGGTGTGTAGCACTCAGAACTTACGACTCCAGACTAGGGAATATTTAGTAATGTGCTTCACACAATAGGAATACATATTCCAATAGACTGAATATCTGAACAGCACAATTTTGTCACTGGGAAATCTTGTTCAAACAGCTGAGAAGTGAGTGTGACACTGTTTACATTTATTTTTCCCGTCAAAAGGAGTTGGCGTTTTCGGGAAAAGGTTTTGGTGAAACACTGAAAAACTCATTTTCCTAGAGCTATCGAACAGTATGAAAGTATTGAGAACACTATGAAATAAAAATGTTAGTTAGGCTAGGGTTCCAAGTAATGTTTTACTGTGCCTTTAAAAAGCCGGTATGACACCCGTGTTAAAATGAAAAGTCTCATTGCTCAAAACAACAGACCAGGGGAATGGCAGAGTGTCTCTAGAACTCCTGGAATACATTTTAGAACCCGAACATCTCTACTGAATTTTGAAATACTGAGAATTTGTATCCAGAGCGCTGTGAAAGGTAGGATAGACTGTCAAGTGGTAATAATGTTGAAAGTGCTGGTATATTTGTAAAAAAGGTTGTTTTACCAAATTAGAATTCACAATGAAAAAGCTAGAGACACTGGAAGAAAGAGACTCCAACTCGGGCAATTCACAATAATAACCTAGGTTAATATCTAAGAAAGTGCTTCAAACACTAGGAATACGTGAATAAAGGGCTTTAATATCTGTAACACATTGTTTCCTGACAAGGAAATCGTGTTCAAAGAACATAGAACCGAGTTGGATACTGGTTACATTTATTATTACGGGACAATGAGTTGGCGATTTTGAAAGATGCCTGGTTAGGCCATTAAACCGGATGTGATGACGTCACCAAGGGGGAGGGGCCACGTGGGCAGGCTTAATTGATCCCAGGTGATAATGATTTGGCCAGGGGACCAGCTAGGAGTGATGTCGTCATTGAGATTAGTTCTGGTATTAGGCTTAGAGATTTGGGGCTCTGTTCATGGTTAGGGTTAGGATAAGGTTTTGGGCTAGGTAGGGTTCAGGCTCAGGTGTGGGCTAGGTTTAGGGTTTGGGTTAGAGGGTTAGGGACAGGGTTACGGTCACAGTGTAGTAATGTTGGCTATTCACAATGAATGAGCTTCAATCACTGGACAATTTGGTTTTGTAGCACTCAGAACTTACGACTCCAGACTAGGGAAATATTTAGAAATGTGCTTCACACAATAGGAATACATATTCCAATAGACTGAATATCTGAACAGCACAATTTTGTCACTGGGAAATCTTGTTCAAACAGCTGAGAAGCGAGTGTGACACTGTTTACATTTATTTTTCCCGCGAACAGGAGTTGGCGTTTTTGGGAAAAGGTTTTGGTGAAACACTGAAAAACTCATTTTCCTAGAGCTATCGAACAGTATGAAAGTATGAGAACACTATGAAATAAAAATGTTAGTTAGGCTAGGGTTCCAAGTAATGTTTTACTGTGCCTTTAAAAAGCCGGTATGACACCCGTGTTAAAATGAAAAGTCTCATTGCTCAAAACAACAGACCAGGGGAATGGCAGAGTGTCTCTAGAACTCCATGGAATACATTTTAGAACCGAACATCTCTACTGAATTTTGAAATAATGAGAATTTGTATCCAAAGCGCTGTGAAAGGTAGGATAGACTGTCAAGTGGTAATAATGTTGAAAGTGCTGGTATATTTGTAAAAAATGTTGTTTTACCAAATTAGAATTCACAATGAAAAAGCTTGAGACACTGGAAGAGAGAGACTCCAACTCGGGCAATTCACAATGATAACCTAGGTTAATATCTAAGAAAGTGCTTCAAACACTAGGAATACGTGAATAAAGGGCCTTAATATCTGTAACACATTGTTTCCAGACAAGGAAATCGTGTTCAAAGAACACAGAACCGAGTTGGATACTGGTTACATTTATTCTTCCGGGACAATGAGTTGGCGATTTTGAAAGAAGCCTGGTTAGGCCATTAAACAGGATGTGATGACGTCACCAAGGGGGAGGGGCCACGTGGGCAGGCTTAATTGATCCCAGGTGATAATGATTTGGCCAGGGGACCAGCTGGGAGTGATGATGTCATCGAGATTAGTTCTGGTATTAGGGTTAGAGAATTGGGGCTCTGTTCATGTTAGGGTTAGGATAAGGTTTTGGCTAGGTAGGGTTCAGGCTCAGGTGTGGGCTAGGTTTAGGGTTTGGGTTAGAGGGTTAGGGACAGGGTTACGGTCACAGTGTAGTAATGTTGGCTATTCACAATGAATGAGCTTCAATCACTGGACAATTTGGTGTGTAGCACTCAGAACTTACGACTCCAGACTAGGGAAATATTTAGAAATGTGCTTCACACAATAGGAATACATATTCCAATAGACTGAATATCTGAACAGCACAATTTTGTCACTGGGAAATCTTGTTCAAACAGCTGAGAAGCGAGTGTGACACTGTTTACATTTATTTTTCCCGTCAAAGGAGTTGGCGTTTTCGGGAAAAGGTTTTGGTGAAACACTGAAAAACTCATTTTCCTAGAGCTATCGAACAGTATGAAAGTATTGAGAACACTATGAAATAAAAATGTTAGTTAGGCTAGGGTTCCAAGTAATGTTTTACTGTGCCTTTAAAAAGCCGGTATGACACCCGTGTTAAAATGAAAAGTCTCATTGCTCAAAACAACAGACCAGGGGAATGGCAGAGTGTCTCTAGAACTCCTGGAATACATTTTAGAACCCGAACATCTCTACTGAATTTTGAAATAATGAGAATTTGTATCCAAAGCGCTGTGAAAGGTAGGATAGACTGTCAAGTGGTAATAATGTTGAAAGTGCTGGTATATTTGTAAAAAATGTTGTTTTACCAAATTAGAATTCACAATGAAAAAGCTTGAGACACTGGAAGAGAGAGACTCCAACTCGGGCAATTCACAATGATAACCTAGGTTAATATCTAAGAAAGTGCTTCAAACACTAGGAATACGTGAATAAAGGGCCTTAATATCTGTAACACATTGTTTCCAGACAAGGAAATCGTGTTCAAAGAACACAGAACCGAGTTGGATACTGGTTACATTTATTCTTCCGGACAATGAGTTGGCGATTTTGAAAGAAGCCTGGTTAGGCCATTAAACAGGATGTGATGACGTCACCAAGGGGAGGGGCCACGTGGGCAGGCTTAATTGATCCCAGGTGATAATGATTTGGCCAGGGGACCAGCTGGGAGTGATGATGTCATCGAGATTAGTTCTGGTATTAGGGTTAGAGAATTGGGGCTCTGTCATTGTTAGGGTTAGGATAAGGTTTTGGGCTAGGTAGGGTTCAGGCTCAGGTGTGGGCTAGGTTTAGGGTTTGGGTTAGAGGGTTAGGGACAGGGTTACGGTCACAGTGTAGTAATGTTGGCTATTCACAATGAATGAGCTTCAATCACTGGACAATTTGGTGTGTAGCACTCAGAACTTACGACTCCAGACTAGGGAAATATTTAGAAATGTGCTTCACACAATAGGAATACATATTCCAATAGACTGAATATCTGAACAGCACAATTTTGTCACTGGAAATCTTGTTCAAACAGCTGAGAAGCGAGTGTGACACTGTTTACATTTATTTTTCCCGTAAATGGAGTTGGCGTTTTCGGGAAAAGGTTTTGGTGAAACACTGAAAAACTCATTTTCCTAGAGCTATCGAACAGTATGAAAGTATTGAGAACACTATGAAATAAAAAATGTTAGTTAGGCTAGGTTCCAAGTAATGTTTTTACTGTGCCTTTAAAAAGCCGGTATGACACCCGGTTAAAATGAAAAGTCTCATTGCTCAAAACAACAGACCAGGGAATGGCAGAGTGTCTCTAGAACTCCTGGAATACTTTTAGAACCCGAACATCTCTACTGAATTTTGAAATACTGAGAATTTGTATCCAAAGCGCTGTGAAAGGTAGGATAGACTTCAAGTGGTAATAATGTTGAAAGGCTGGTATATTTGTAAAAAAGGTTGTTTTACCAAATTAGAATTCACAATGAAAAAGCTTGAGACACTGGAAGAGAGAGATCCAACTCGGGAAATTCACAATGATAACCTAGGTTAATATCTAAGAAAGTGCTTCAAACACTAGGAATACGTGAATAAAGGGCCTTAATATCTGTAACACATTGTGTTTCCGACAAGGAAATCGTGTTCAAAGAACAAGAACCGAGTTGGATACTGGTTACATTTATTATTCCGGGACAATGAGTTGGCGAATTTTGAAAGAGGCCTGGTTAGGCCATTAAACAGGATGTGATGACGTCACCAAGGGGGAGGGGCCACGTGGGCAGGCTTAATTGATCCCAGGTGATAATGATTTGGCCAGGGGACCAGCTTGAGTGATGACGTCATTGAGATTAGATCTGGTATTAGGGTTAGAGAATTGGGGCTCTGTTCATGGTTAGGGTTAGGATAGGGTTTTGGGCTAGGTAGGTTCAGGCTCAGGTGTGGGCTAGGTTTAGGGTTTGGGTAGAGGGTTAGGGACAGGGTTACGTCACGTGTAGTAATGTTGGCTATTCACAATGAATGAGCTTCAATCACTGGACATTTTGCTGTTTCACTGAGAACTTACGACTCCAGACTAGGGAAATATTTAGAAATGTGCTTCACACAATAGGAATACATATTCCAATAGACTGAATATCTGAACAGCACAATTTTGTCACTGGGAAATCTTGTTCAAACAGCTGAGAAGCGAGTGTGACACTGTTTACATTTATTTTTCCCGTCAAAAGGAGTTGGCGTTTTCGGGAAAAGGTTTTGGTGAAACACTGAAAAACTCATTTTCCTAGAGCTATCGAACAGTATGAAAGTATTGAGAACACTATGAAATAAAAATGTTAGTTAGGCTAGGGTTCCAAGTAATGTTTTACTGTGCCTTTAAAAAGCCGGTATGACACCCGTGCTAAAATGAAAAGCTCATTGCTCAAAACAACAGACCAGGGGAATGGCAGAGTGTCTCTAGAACTCCTGGAATACATTTTAGAACCCGAACATCTCTACTGAATTTTGAAATAATGAGAATTTGCATCCAAAGCGCTGTGAAAGGTAGATAGACTGTCAAGTGGTAATAATGTTGAAAGCGCTGGTATATTTGTAAAAAAGGTTGTTTTACCAAATTAGAATTCACAATGAAAAAGCTTGAGACACTGGAAGAGAGAGACTCCAACTCGGGAAATTCACTATGATAACCTAGGTTAATATCTAAGAAAGTGCTTCAAACACTAGGAATACGTGAATAAAGGGCCTTAATATCTGTAAACATTGTTTCCTGACAAGGAAATCGTGTTCAAGAACAAGAACCGAGTTGGATACTGGTTACATTTATTATTCCGGGACAATGAGTTGGCGATTTTGAAAGAGCCTGGTTAGGCCATTAAACGGATGTGATGACGTCACCAAGGGGAGGGGCCACGTGGGCAGGCTTAATTGATCCCAGGTGATAATGATTTGGCCAGGGGACCAGCTGGAGTGATGAGTCATCGAGATTAGTTCTGGTATTAGGGTAGAGAATTGGGGCTCTGTTCATTGTTAGGGTAGGATAAGGTTTTGGGCTAGGTAGGGTTCAGGCTCAGGTGTGGGCTAGGTTTAGGGTTTGGGTTAGAGGGTTAGGGACAGGGTTACGGTCACAGTGTAGTAATGTTGGCTATTCACAATGAATGAGCTTCAATCACTGGACAATTTGGTGTGTAGCACTCAGAACTTACGACTCCAGACTAGGGAAATATTTAGAAATGTGCTTCACACAATAGGAATACATATTCCAATAGACTGAATATCTGAACAGCACAATTTTGTCACTGGGAAATCTTGTTCAAACAGCTGAGAAGCGAGTGTGACACTGTTTACATTTATTTTTCCCGTCAAATGGAGTTGGCGTTTTCGGGAAAAGGTTTTGGTGAAACACTGAAAAACTCATTTTCCTAGAGCTATCGAACAGTATGAAAGTATTGAGAACACTATGAAATAAAAATGTTAGTTAGGCTAGGGTTCCAAGTAATGTTTTACTGTGCCTTTAAAAAGCCGGTATGACACCCGGTTAAAATGAAAAGTCTCATTGCTCAAAACAACAGACCAGGGGAATGGCAGAGTGTCTCTAGAACTCCTGGAATACGTTTTAGAACCCGAACATCTCTACTGAATTTTGAAATACTGAGAATTTGTATCCAAAGCGCTGTGAAAGGTAGGATAGACTGTCAAGTGGTAATAATGTTGAAAGCGCTGGTATATTTGTAAAAAAGGTTGTTTTACCAAATTAGAATTCACAATGAAAAAGCTTGAGACACTGGAAGAGAGAGACTCCAACTCGGGAAATTCACAATGATAACCTAGGTTAATATCTAAGAAAGTGCTTCAAACACTAGGAATACGTGAATAAAGGGCCTTAATATCTGTAACACATTGTTTCCTGACAAGGAAATCGTGTTCAAAGAACATAGAACCGAGTTGGATACTGGTTACATTTATTCATCGGGACAATGAGTTGGCGATTTTGAAAGAGGCCTGGTTAGGCCATTAAACAGGATGTGATGACGTCACCAAGGGGGAGGGGCCACGTGGGCAGGCTTAATTGATCCCAGGTGATAATGATTTGGCCAGGGGACCAGCTGGGAGTGATGACGTCATCGAGATTAGTTCTGGTATTAGGGTTAGAGAATTGGGGCTCTGTTCATGGTTAGGGTTAGGATAAGGTTTTGGGCTAGGTAGGGTTCAGGCTCAGGTGTGGGCTAGGTTTAGGGTTTGGGTTAGAGGGTTAGGGACAGGGTTACAGTCACAGTGTAGTAATGTTGGCTATTCACAATGAATGAGCTTCAATCACTGGACTGTTTGCTGTGTAGCACTGAGAACTTACGACTCCAGACTAGGGAAATATTTAGAAATGTGCTTCACACAATAGGAATACATATTCCAATAGACTGAATATCTGAACAGCACAATTTTTCACTGGGAAATCTTGTTCAAACAGCTGAGAAG